>VVAS01119619.1:1912-13844 GCA_015103295.1 Ptychochromis oligacanthus
TATGAGATATGAGAACGAGGTTGCGTGTGTTTGTTTTCATATGAGAGCAAATGCTTGTGTGTTCACTTTCCCCTCCCCTCCACACCCCTTCCCCTCCTCTTTACCTGCCACCCCCCTGCCACACACACACACCTGTGCAAGTATTTTCAGGTGTATTTGGTTTGGTTTGGTTGGGAGGGAAGGAGTGGAGTTTGCTGTATTATCGCCCTGAGAAACCTCTGATCTCTAAAAGTACTCACTAAAACCATGCTGCTGGAGGAGGGCTTACACAGAAACAAACACACACACACACACACTCATGCCAACAGGTGTGCTGTGCCCAGTGTGAACACTGATTTGCTCGTACAGAGTGTCAAACAGTGCAGGAAGGTTGGCTGTGTGTGCGTACACGCCTCAGTTGAGGCTCTTTGAAGAGCAGGACTGAAAAGGTTCTTCTTGTTGAAGCTGCTCTGCGTCTAATCCTGCCTGCTGACAGAGCCTCATCCCAGCACTTCCTCATGTGCACACACATGCATGCACACTCACAGCAGCTGGCCCAGACTTGACACAAAAGGTTCAATCCTTAATTGGCAGTTTACACTTTTTCTGAAGTTGGAAAATTCCTGTGACATTGGCTTTTTTAGCACTTTGTATGTTTACTGTACAGCAGAGTGAACTGCTCTCCACTTAAGCTGTCAGTCTGCACAGTGTTCCCAGTGTGTCCAACATGTGCACATATAAAACACTGAGATAATGTAGGGTAAGGAGCAGCTTCATACTGGAGTAGCTGTGTATGCTGGATGCAGAATCTCAGAGGCTTTGTGCTCATACTGAAGTTGCTGTGTGCTTTCAGAGATTCCTCGATGTACAGGTGACTAGTATGCCTGAAAACACAATATAATGTTTATTTAAGTAAAAGAGCTTTTATTGGGAAGTTGTTAGAAAGCATTTTATTTTGCTTCTGATTAACAAAAATGCTGAGAAAAGATCATCCCAAACTGCTGTGGTTTAAATATTTTCACAAGTATGCAACAGTTATTTATTTATTTATGGACTGAGCAAAACGACTAAAAAGTAGTATGGACTGATCTACTAGGAATGAGCCAGAATAGCCAGGAAAATATTATCAAATTTTTAATCTGACTGGTTCCTAAAATGCCAGACCGTTAAACAAAAGCTACAACACCAGCAACACCAGATATTTTCCACAGATTTGAGTCGAGATTATTTAACACCCAAGCCCTGCACGGGGGTGTTATGAAGCATTCTTCATAACTGGGTATAATGCCATATGTCGTCTGACCCGTTCAGTCTGGTCATTATACTATTATATCAGTCTGAGCCATCAATGAATGCAGTCATCTGGAAAACTCTTCAGATTTTACCTTCCTTATCTGTCGGCACCTCAACCTGACTTATTGTAGACTCACACACATGCCCACATGCAGACGCGATACTCCGAAACAGACAGAATAGGCACAATCTGGGGATATGCATGCTTGCAAACACATACAGGCTGGAGCATCAGAGGAAGGAACGACTCATCCGCCTTCGCACTGTACATAAACACACTCACTCTGGGTTGTTATTATTGGCCTTTTTTTTCTCCACTTCTACTATAGGTATGGACTTTGTGCATTCATAATGGAGTGTATACAATTTCCAGCATCCACCAGGTCACCTGTGAACCACTCAGGGGTAGGGTTAGGGTAAGGTGGCATTTTAGCCACTTAGTAAAAACATGGTTTCAGAAACTAAAAGATGTTACCTTTCAAATAAAGGTTCTTACATGCATTTGGACTAAGACTTCCATTTGGGTACGCCATATAGGTGAAAATTCCATATAAAGGGTTTGATATGAATCTAACCCTACCCCTAAACCTAAACAGGTCCCTGGCAGCCTGGTGGATGTTAAGAGGTTAAACAAATGCGTTAAGTGTAAACTAGATAAAAGCAAAAAGATCCTACTTTTACCCAAAAAACATATTTTTTTTCACGAGAAGGAGGTCAAGTAGAGCCTCCAAGAAGCAATGCCTGTTGATTTCTTGGACATCTTAAATGGAAATAATGGCATCTCCTTAAAAAAAATTCTGGCTACTTAAATTAATCACAACTGCCTCTTGCAGAAAGGACAAGGCTTGTGTTCACTTCTCCTTTTCTGCTTCGGGACACAAAAGTTCTAGAGGGTTCACTTATGTCACTTGAACTTCCTGTATCCACAAGTATGAAGGGTCTGCCTGGGTCTAACAATGGTTTAATAGATTTGCAGGTGAAATGGCCATGCAGATGGTTTTTTTTTTTTATCAAGCCTTGGAAACCAGCCACAACTACTGTTTTTCTCATTTTCTCCATCTTCTATATAGTCCAAGTTAGTACTCGATAATGAAGATTAAAGACATAGACACTAATGAAGCTGATGTGGTAAACGTGTTTGCAAACTCTTACTCACTGACACATCTTGAGCTGGAGAAATAATAATCATTCATAGTCCTGTTTCTGATCACATGACCAGTATAACAGCTCACCTACACATGAGTTAAGTATCTGGTTCCTTAGCTGTTAATTGCTTAAAATATGCAAACTTTGCCTGCATATTCAAGCTGGATGCTTTAATTCTCCAAATACACACACACAAAAAAAAATGCTGATAGGAGCTGTGACAATGTACAGTAAGTTGTAGGCCTTAAAACTAAATAATGAGTTAAAAGACATTAACGAAAGCTCTGCAGAGCATTACTGGTTTGTGAAAAACCTCTGCAGGATTGTCACAATAAGTAATCCCTTACGCTCATACTCTTTTTTAATATTATAGTATTAAATAGTACAACGTTATAGCATTTTTTTAATAGTATTTTCATGAACTTTTATGAAATTATAGAAAGTCTTTGGGCACCAGTAGACAATTTTTTCCCCTTTATTATTCATTCTGTACTGAGGACAACAGCAATGCACGGCCGGGATTTGCCTTTAGACAGTATGAGGTCTTCAAAAATCAAATATACTTCCTCCAGAAGTAATAAGAAAAATGTACTGGAAAAGAACAAAGCTAGGCGCGGAGGAAGAGAAGCTGGAAAATTCCACAGGTGTGAGACAAACTGGAGGGTTAGTTGGCTAACCAGGGCACAGCAGAACATGCACACACACACACACATACTCAGAGCCCACACACATTTACACACCAAGGCATACGTGCAGATAGTTTGAGTGTTGACAAAGTAATTAGGAAATACTGGAGAGAGTGAACAACTGCAAACTGAAGTTTCCACTTAGGGTGGACAAAGTGTGTGTGAAGCCAGAGCCACCGTAGTTGAAGAGAACCCAATTCAACATGAGAAAAAAAACAACAACGTTTGATTTATTTATTGATCCAATATTACATATCTGTGAATGGCAAAAGCACGTTAACCTTTGTTTACGGTCTTTACTCAAAAGAGTAACGTATTACACACTACTCGTTACATTTCCGTTACGCCGCAACATATAACTGACATTGCATCTCAGTTAACAATTTGAACCGTAGGCTACAGTCCTACGCAAACCCCTATCCTAATGAGGACGCACACAAAATCTTTCTTTCAGTGTTTAAGTTTTAACACAACGCCAGCAGCAAAGTTAAAACCAGCCCAGTGAGCACTTCACAGAGAAATGTTGTGACTGCAGCGATTCTGCTGTACAGACATGTACAAGTAGACATGGAGGCTACAATGCTACAAGCCTGACTGCTCATCACTGCTTTTGCTACCTGCTGAAAATTAAGCATTGGCTGCATGGCTGGGGTCAGCATACACTCAGCTTTAACATCGTTGTGGATCCGGGCTGCTTTGCTACTTTCTTTGCAGGTGCTTGGAAAGAGCTGCTACTAGAAGATGGATCTTCCAAGTCCTCATCACTAGAATGTTGTGCACCTGGAGACAAAACATCATCACACTCTTCTCTCTCGTCAACTAAGCCAGTAAAAATGGGAGGTGGTATTTCATCTGAATGTGGTACAGGTCTCATTGCTGATGGCAGGTTAGAGTAACTGATGGATGATTTAGCTTTGGAACTGTATCCAGAAATATTGACTAAACAGAAGCAGCAGTCATCAAAGTGATTCCGTTGCTCCCTCCATAACACTGGAAAACCAAAACTCAAGCTCTTTCTCTTTCCCTTAGTCCATGCTCGGAGGTTTTCCACACATGCCCGGCAAACTAAATCAGGTGTCCATGGCTTGTCTTAGTCGCCCTATTTCATACCAAAATAAGCAAAGTATGCCTTTTTCACAAAATCTGTTATATTTTGTTGCTCTTTGGATGTAGTGAAGCATCCACAGATACAGCAAAATACATTTGGATCATATTTACAGTTGCCACTTGTGAAAAACATGACATGAAAGAGCAAAGTGGATATTATTTTTGAAATCAGCAACCCAAAATTAGTAAAGAACAAATGTTAGATTTCATACAGCAAATATGATGCAGGGCGGTGTAATTCTTTTCGTTAAAGCCTGAAAGACGTATGGTGTTTGATAGAACAGCCGTAAATATGATTTGTTAAATACCACATGGGCATGCGAAGCCCTGTCGAATGCTACTGTGTGACTGTAAAGTGCATTAGAATACATCACTTGTATGATCTTACTTACTTAAATTTAATGTTGTATTGCAAGAAATAGTATGGATGGCAAGTATGTTGCATAATACACTCCATGCAGCAGTCTTTACAAAGACTGGTTAACATTTTTCACATTAGTCACTATTTGATGTTTACTGTTTAATGTGACTCAACTTGTTATCTTTTGTTTGTTTTTTTTCTTACACTTGTTCATAAATGAAGCTGGGTGGTCTGCTAGTTATGTAGGAGAATGTGTTCTTACTAGAACTGGTTTTCAGTTGTTTCTCTAACTTGGAAAATGCCTGTGGACAGGATTCAAGACCTTTCTGAAGGCCTGAACTAATCAGAGGCAAGGCCAGACAAAAGCTAAACACATCTAAACCAGACCGTGCATGTGTCATAGGATCATAGAGTGTCTGTTAGGCAGTGTGATGTCAGAATAGGCACAAAAAGCTGCTGTGTCCCGACTTCAAGGATAAACCTCTCTCCTGCTCCACATTTAATTACTTGATTTTTCATACGTTGTCCTCTGCTTTCAGCATCTGCCCATGTTTTTATTACTCATCTCACAAAGACATCAAAATAATGTGTTTCAAAATGAAAGCCGCAGAGGTTAGGGACAAGAGACATGGAGTTACTGAGAGTGAAAGTACAGTGAAGCAGATTGGCGCATTGGGTTTGCATTTAGAAGTATGTGTGTGTGTTTTTTTCCATGTCACTCTTAATAAAATAAAATGAAATAAGAAAAGAGTTGAAAAAGAAATCAAAACCGTATTTGATGTACAGAGGACCAAGCCGTACTTGCACAAATCAATTGCAATTTAGGAGGTATTCGGTTACAAGAGTTTTTTGAAATCAACACACTTTTGTTTAAAAGACTGTGCATCGGCCCACTGAGGTGTTTCAGTATTAAAAACCAGGATAAAAATGTCCCTTGTGACGCTACTACGGTTCTCACTTTGGAGGTGATTCTAGCATCTCAGCGACTGCTGATCATTAACAGAATTTAAGGTAAAATTCAATTATTTGTGCGCTCTGTGTAATCCCCCTAATGGAGTGTGTTTTCATGAGTTGTCTTAGCTACTAGCGTCAGTCTACTTTGTGGCTTAAGGGCTTTTAGCTGCACAGCTCTCTTTCTTATTCTATATTACAGAGAAAAGGGCATGAAGGTCAAAGGCTGGGCAACATACATTCAAAAACTATTTACAGAACAGAAGGTTTCTGTAAATATCCCTTTAATCAGAGTAATGAAAACACAAGCAGAACACAACCACAAGCTGTACCATAATAAGCCATTAAATATGGATTATGGAGAAACTACCCTGAGGTTCTCTCTCTCTGTCGTTTAATATTGGGTTGTTGAGTCAGTGAGAGTGAGAGTTCACACACACAGCTGTAATTAGCAGCTTAGGCAGCCAGCCAGCTCTAAATGCACTACGATACGTGTGTTTGTGTGTGTGTGCTTGTGTGTGTGTGTGTGTGTGTGCACACTCACGATGATGCCTACATGCTTTTCTATCTGAATGTGTTTTTACCGAGTCCACAGGTGTGCGTGTTCGCGCATACCTCAGTGTGTGTGTGTGTGTGTGTGTGTGTGCGCGCGGGTGTGTGTGTGTGTGCGCACGCGAGTGTGGTGAGTCACACATTTGTGCGTGGGTGCAGTGTTTGTCTTATCTGTGTGCTGATGGAGAGCTGAGGTGCCTGGAGACGGGCTGTGACGTGTGTGTGTTTGTGTGTATGGGTAGGGTGATTGCTCTCTAACACCTGGTATTAGCTCCAGTAATCCTCACACCACATCATACTCACGCACCAGTCCCATGCAGATCACATTTAGCTTGTCCTCTGTTCTGCTTCTAAGTGTTTCACAACAAGTTGTTTTTGTGTGTGTGTGTGTGTGTGTGTATGTGTTTGGGGTTGGGGGGTTGAGGTTGGGAAAATACTTCGGGCAGAGAGCAGGTTAAACAACCCACCCCCTTCCAGCCGTGTTTGACATTCTACTTTCAAGTATTTCGAAAACAGAAATGGCAAAATGTAAATAAATGAATAAATGAGCACTCCACTGGAAGCAGAGGTCGTCCAGCAGAATGCTTTTGTGTTCTGTGTTTTGGAAGCAGCGAGCTTCTTGACAGGAAATCCCGCTGAGTGTGGGGATATTTGTTGCCCGACCTGATTTTACATATCAATCAAACTTGATATTTTATCCGCTGTCTTCATTTATAATTAGTCCACATACACACACCTTGTAACAGTTCAGCTGAGCTCGCGCCAACCCACTATGCGGAGGTCTTTGAATGAGCCTGAGCTCAAAGGGACCTGACAGGATTTACAAATTCTCACCTTCAATTGAGTGCAGGGTGGTTTCCTGACCATCTATGGCAACAAACCACATTTTTGGTGATTACACTGTCCCTTAAAATTTGTATTTATTTGTTTATTCATTTAATGACACAAGACACCTCAGTAAAATGAGGAGTAGAAGAGGGTTTGACCTTTGACCTGGTGGTGGAGCAATCCTTTCAAGAACCAAATCCACATGGGACACAGTGCCAGGTACTGCTAACGGTAATATCATTTTTATACGTGTTTAAATTGAAATAACTATATTAAAAAAATATATGTGCATGTACATGAATATCTGAAGAAGTATTTTTGGTTGTTTAAAGACAGATTTTGATTTCCTTTATTTACTAAAACAGCATTTTTTGGTTTGTTGCCTTAATGTTGCCTCAGGGCAACATTATGCAGTTAGACCACTTTTTTTAGGGCAATAATAGTAAAGCAGTGCTTCTAATTTCTGGTCCTTGGGACTGCTTGTTTTAAGTTTTTAGGTGCTTCCCTGCTCCAAATGATCACCTTGTTATCAGGTAGTTGCAACACATAATACCCAGTTGATCATTTGAATCAGGTGTGTTGGAGCACGGATCGTGGTCACATTTTGAGAGCACTGAGTGATGGGATGTATAAGCAATCAAACCATGCACTGACATGAACTTGTACTAACTTATAGGAAATGGGTACAAGAACTTTTTATGGGAGGAAAAATTGTGATTGGACAGTGAGGTTCATAGGGTCATTCCCTCTGTGAGGACAGTGAACTTGATGAGAGTGAGAGCGAGTGAGAAGGGACCCCAGAATCAGGTTTGAGGAACCTGAGGAGATCAGGGGTCAGTTAACGGCCGTACATACACTATATTGCCAAAAGTATTCAATCACCCATCCAAAATTATTGAATTCAGGTGTTCCAATCATTTCCATGGCCACAGGTGTATAAAATCAAGTACCTAGGCATGCAGACTGCTTCTACAAACATTTCCGAAAGAATGGGTCGCTCTCAGGAGCTCAGTGACTTCCAGTGTGGTACCGTGATAGGATGCCACCTGTGCAATAAGTCCAGTCGTAAAATTTCCTCGCTACTAAATATTCCACAGTCAGCTGTTAGTGGTATTATAACAAAGTGGAAGCGATTGGGAACAACAGCAACTCAGCCACGAAGTGGTAGGCCATGTAAAATCACAGAGCAATCAGATGGACAAGTCTGGGTTTGGCAGGCCCCAGGAGAACGGTACTTGTCTGACTGCATTGTGCCAAGTGTAAAGTTTGGTGGAGGGGGGATTATGGTGTGGGGTCGTTTTTCAGGAGTTGGGCTCGGCCTCTTAGTTTCAGGGAAAGGAACTCTTAATGCTTCAGCATATCAAGACATTTTGGACAATTTCATGCTCCCAACTTTATGGGAACAGTTTGGGGATGGCCCCTTCCTGTTCCAACATGACTGCGCACCAGTGCACAAAGCAAGGTCCATAAAGACATGGATGAGTGAGTTTTGGTGTGGAAGAACTTGACTGGCCTGCACAGAGTCCTGACCTCAACCTGACAGAACACCTTTGGGATGAATTAGAGTGGAGACTGCCAGGCCTTCTCGTCCAACGTCAGTGTCTGACCTCACAAATGTGCTTCTGGAAGAATGGTCAAAAATTCCCATAAACACACTCCTAAACCTTGTGGAAAGCCTTCCCAGAAGAGTTGAAGCTGTTATAGCTGCAAAGGGTGGGCCGATATCATATTAAACCCTGTGGATTAAGAATGGGATGTCACTCAAGTTCATATGCGTGTGAAGACAGACAAGTGAATACTTTTGGCAATATAGTGGATGTGATGTGTGTGGGTAAGCAATAGTGTGTGAATGTAAATGATGATGTGTGTACTTGTGTGTGGGGATGTTTTATTTATTGATTGATATATCAACATGGACCCCCAAGCTCCCAAAACGTAGGGTGAAATATTTGTTTTCTCTAAAAAGCAAAAATTCATGCCATAGAGGGCTATTAAAGTCTAGCATTAATAAAAATGTCTATTAAAAAAAAAATCCTAAATTGCCTTAGACAGCCTGTGACAGTGCTCCAAAGCTAACATATCACTGATAATAATTCAGAAGTCTTTAGAAACTTACCGTCTGTGATATAACAAGGAACATCTGGTCTCTGGTGGATGGAAGTATTTAAAAAGATATTTTATGGAGATCTAAACCTTTTCAACCTGCTG
Organism: Ptychochromis oligacanthus; assembly: GCA_015103295.1. Classification (NCBI taxonomy): domain Eukaryota; kingdom Metazoa; phylum Chordata; class Actinopteri; order Cichliformes; family Cichlidae; genus Ptychochromis; species Ptychochromis oligacanthus. The sequence continues at coordinate 11,024 of VVAS01119619.1, forward strand.
TTTTTTTTTTTGTTTTGCTTTTGCCTTTTTTTTTGGTAATTTTTTTCTTTAAAATAAGATCATATAGTAAAGCAGATTTTCACTGCAAATGCCATTTCTGTTCTCACATTGGAGCAACACAGGATCAGATTCGTGTCTGCTGTCTTCATCAGTGAAAGCAATAAAACATTTCTTCCCAAAAGTATTTTTGAGAAATCAGATGAACAGTATGAAGATTTAAAATCATCCAAACCTGCCCTGTCTGTGTTATTTTAACCTACCTGCCTGTCTGCCTCTTTGTAAATCGGTCTGTTTCCACATCAGTTGTCTTTCATTCTGTCTCTGTATCGGTCTGTTAGTGCACCCTGCCCTCCCATATTGGATTTGCCCTTTTAATAATTGATGGAGGAGGTATTTTGTAAAGGTAAAGGCCAGTAATCCTTGGTGTCAAATTCAAAATTAGTTCCTCTTGTATTATTCATGTGCCTGAGAGCAAGAGGTTAATAAGAGGAATTAGATAGATAGATAGATAGATAGATAGATAGATAGATAGATAGATAGATAGATAGATAGATAGATAGATAGATCTCTGTACATTATGTTAAAAAACACTTTCTACTTCTTCTTCTTACCTATTAGGAATGCAGTTAAGTCTCACTTAGTAGAGAGTTAACAAAATAATCAGACACAAGCACAGACATAAAGACAGATAAATACCAAACCTATCCACTGGTCTCAATATTTTCTCCCAAAACAACCTCATAGTTCATACATTTAGCTTATCAGACAAAGAGATGGAATGGATTACATGTAATGGGATTACATTAATCTGATTACATCTAGATGGAGGCTGTGATAAATTATTAAAGTCCTCAGGTTCTCTGTGCCTTCGAAAACAGGAGATAATTGCTGATAAGCAGTGTGAATCAGACTGTGTGCGATATGGCAACCCAAGAGGATGCAAACCGGAGGTCAGGCAGGAGCAAAATGTGGACGACAGATTGCACATAAAGTTTGGTAAATAAAATATACAAATGGCATGCTGAATAACAACTCAGTCTTGTTTTTGGCAAAAATAAACACAGCACAGAACTGGTCAGAAAGAATTTTTTTTTTTTTTTTCTTTTTGCAGGAAGCTGTTTTCAGTAGTTTTGTGATTAGGTCAGCCTCTGGTGACCTGTTGAATGGGTACATGCAAAATGAGCAATGCTGCTGTCAGCTTTTGATGGGTTAGGAACTTGGCGGCCTAATAAACTAAGAATAAAATACAGCATTTATTCTATAAGTTGTTTGAGGCTGAAGTAGAAGTTTTTAAAAATGAACACAGATGAACCACCTCACATGCCTCCCATCATGGAAGTTATCATCTTTTAAAGCAGTACAACACCTATTTGTTGTTTCAGGTATGTTTACATGGGCTGTTCCAGACTGTCGTGATTGTTGAGTTGGAGGACATGTTGTTTGTCTCATCAGTCCACAAAAGTATTGTGGAACATCCAGGTCGTGTTTCTAAAACTTGAAAAAAATCCTGCATGGACTTTTTTTTAGAAAAACCTCTGTGGTCTCCTTTACATTAACACTATTCTGATTCAGTGCTTTTCTTATGGTGGACACATGAACCAGTGTTTCTGTCACACTTTAACGTAATGTTCAAAAGCAGACTCAATTGCAGACACCACAGGAGACAGAATGGCACAAATTAGGGCTGCACAATTAATTGAATTTTAATCTCGATCATGATTTTGGCTTCCCACAATTAAATGAACATGATCAAGTGTTATTGAGAATGCCTGCAAAATGCCTTCCTAAATCACCACCTGACCACATGCCTGCATGAGCCAATCACAGCTGCTCCTTGCACTGCGCAGCTTGAAGTTTGTGTTAAAAGACAAATATAATACAAAAATCAAGTGTCCGGCACAGCAGAAGGCAATGAGCTTGTCTCTTGAAGCAGATAATTATAAACTATTTGGAAATACTTGGGATTTTGGTGGTGTTAACCAAGAAGAAATCATATGCAACGAGTGCTGTAGAGTTGTATAGCAGGGCAACTGGGTGAAAACACACCAAAAACTGCAGTATAATGAATGCATGAAGGCCAAGAGAAAGAATGCAGTGGTTGATAATGTGAATCCTCCAACATCAACTCGGACGTTCACAAAAGCGAGCCTGTATAGCCCATCATTGTCCCATTTTTGTCACTAAAATCAGTGAATAATCAAGACAAATAATTGTGATCTCAGTGTTGATCATAATAATCATGTAGTGCACAATAGACTCTACAGATAAGTGGCAGGAAGTCCAAAATCCAGAAGTCTAAAACAGAGTTAAAAAAGAAACCAAACTCTGAAGAAGAGAAGGGAATGTGAGGGTAAAAACAGGAACTGAAAGGAGAACCTGACAAAGACCTGGGGAAATGACACAGACTAAACACACTAGGGAGAGGGAAAGTAAGATACAGGTGGACTTATTGGTGAACACAATAATGAGGGTGTAAAAAGAAACAAAGTCAGATAAACCAGAGAGGTCACATGGGAATAGAAAACAAGGACAAGGCAACACTTCCACAAGAAAAACCAACAATCAACACAAAGACTATGTTTTTATCTTTATGTTTGGGTAACTCAAACAACTTTCTTAAACTTACCAGAGGTCAGGTTTGAAATATTGGGATAGCTTTCGCAGAAGTTGGAAACTGTTTACTTTTTTCAGTTATGTAAATTCTTCGAATTAAAGCTCACTTGAAAGGTATATATATATATATATATATATATATATATATATATATATATATATATATATATATACACACACCTCACTATAAAAAAATAATATCTCTCTC
>VVAS01119620.1:0-15597 GCA_015103295.1 Ptychochromis oligacanthus
AAAAACATATTTCTACTGAATCCTCCAGAAGTGACAGGTGGACAGGTGTTCAACAAAACCAGCTGTCTGGGGGGCGGTATTTTCAGAATAAAACTGAAATTAAGGCTATCAGTCACATTTTCCTCCTGTGTGGGACTGGCTATAGTTAAAAGCTTGACTCAAAATATTTCCCATGTGCCTACACAACACAGTCATGTCATACAGGAAGTGCAGCGGTTTTACTACAACACTAATAAAACTAATACTAATAAAATGCTACACAAGTAATGCCACTTGCTGTCTCTCTGCCACACCACATGGACTTGTACGTTTGAATGTCTGGTGCAATAAAGGATGTGGTCATTATGATAAAAATACACCTAACATGAGTACGAGGTGATGAGCAGCAGCTCTATGTGAGAGCTTTTCAGGAAAGGAATTACCAGGTGGCTTCTTAGTAATTGATAGAATTCACCTAGTGGAATATTTAATAATCATCTTCTGCTCCTTATTTGGTGTCTTCCCCCAGTGACGTATCTATTGTGGTCACAGTGTCAGCAAGAAGGCGATATATAAGCAACAGTTTTAAGATTATCTAGGGAATTTACCTTTTTCTACTCGACCTGACACTGCTGGCTCCAGGGCTCTTTGAAAGACATGAAGAACTTCAGTATTCACTATCTTACACTGATGATGGCAATTATGATGGTGTACGCAGCACCAACCAAAGGTCCAAGCAAAGAGAAAAAACTGCTGCTGGAGCAAATTAAAGAAGAAGCCAATAAGGCACTGAAACAAAATGTAAGTAAACTATATGTTATTTATTTGTTAGCATGCCATTTATTCTCTCTTAACATATTGATATTTTTGTCTTATCGTATATGCAGCTGCCTGACCTATATGTGACAAAAATAGAAGGAAACGACAAAAAATGCCTGGTAGGTTAGAAGCATTTTATATTTATTCAGATTATTCTTCACAGTGTTCTTCGACATTCGTCGGACACGTGTAATTCCCACTGAGGCTTCTTAACACTAATTCAGTCCTAACGCCAGCATGTTGGGCACCGTTACTTATTATTGTTTTTTTCTCTTTACAGGAGGAATTCTTCTGCTTAGCTGACAAGGCTCTGAAAAATGCTATAAAAAATGCTCCAAAAAACTATCCACAAAAGAAAGTGGAGCACCTATCAAAACTTGAGCATGCCCTGCATGTGTACAGCAACAAGGTAAAGATGCACTGAATTTTTCTTATAAACAAAGTTTGTCTTGTGGTGACTCTAAAAAGCATTTCTTTTAATAATTATTAAAACATGTTACTGACATCACCATGAAGACATGTTTTGCATACATTTAGCTCTGTCTTCATCTAGATTTTATGTGTGTGTGTTCAGAATCTAACTTGCCAAAATTATTTTGTTGCAGATTGGGATTCACAAATGTGACCTGAACCAGGACGATGCTGAATATGATGTAAAACCATTTCTGGAACATATTGTGTTTTGTGTGGACTACGAACTGAACAACAAGACAAGCTCATAAAGTGAACATGTGAATTATTTATTAATAATTATTTATTGTAAAATATTTATTTTTATACATATTTTTCTATTTAAACAAAAATAAATTATAATGTCCCACTTGTCATCACTGTCCTTTCATTTTTACGCCTCTGTGCTTTAACCTAAGCAGGGTGCTGTTAGTGAAAAAACGAAAATAACTCTGAAGCCTAGTAGTGTATTTATTAGTTATTACTGCAGTGAGTGTATAACCTTTACTGAGTAATTATGAACTTGAACTGAACAAGTTCAGAACTTAAACATCTGATCACTGCATTCACTGTGACTATTTTAATCTCTTTATTTAAAATTAAATTCATATGCACAATATTGTCAGTCTCATGTTTGGTAGCAGTATAAATGATTAAATACTATTTTTTAACATGTCATAATTATATTCCCCTTTCACTTTTACTATTTAGCTAAATAAACAAACTAACAGGGCCTATCCACCTACAGAAGACTTTTGTGTCAGACGGAAGGGGGCATGTGCCCCTCTTTTACCCACCTCTCTGCAGGGCAACTCTTGGTCCACTTACTGAAATGAATAGCAGACTTTCGGCGTGTGAAAGTCAATATCCGACAATGACTCGCCGCGAGTTTTGTAACTTGTGATTGATGCATTGAATGACTCTCAGGTTTCTTTCATAGCAAGGGCTTCCAGTAGGATGTCACAGATAGTATCCCCGGTGCATTGCTGCAATGTGGGCAGGGGCTGAAGTGGGCCGATACGATCCGGAGCCTTCAATTAGTATTTAAATCTGATAGGTAGTTAAATAAAAAAATGCGGTCAAGCGAGTTAAATTTAACATTTTTAATTTTTTTTTTTTTTTTTTTTAAATCAAAATTAGAAAGCAGGGTCATCCCGAAGTCTCACTTGCACCCTCTACAGATCGTCTCCCCCCCGTTGCTCATCCTTGTCGCGCGTGCAGATGCACGGATGCGTTGCTAGCGCTTCAAAACGGGAGGGAGGGAGTATACAAGGAGTTAACTCCGTTTAAAGTGGCCGGTAACCTCAAAGGCAGCGTTTTAAAAGGCTCAGCAAAAAGCAGCAGTCTGAATCACAAATCTGTCCGCTAGCTAAAAGTGCAGAGGCTGTATGCATGTAGAAAGATGTAAGAAAGTGGGGACAGGAGAGGAGAATGAGAGGTTATTTTCAAAAGGTAAAGACTCCTCAGCACGTGATATTTGATCAACTGGAAATTTAAAGCTTACATGTAATGTCCAAACTCTAGATTTTTAAAATCAGGCAGTGGAACTGTATGTGATGTGTTCATATTGAGAAATGACGTGGCAAATAAAATGGAATTATAAGCATTTTGTGCTATTGAACTATAATTAAAATACTTTAGTGTGGTTTAATGAAGGCAGTATTGTTACAGCAATGCACCATGTGAGACGGATGTAGAGCAAACTGGTGTTCATGGTCACTCTTTGATTAGATCAGTGGTTCTCAAACTGTGGGGCTATTTTCAGCTTCTGCAGTGGGCCACGTAAAAAAAAAAACAAACAAAAGAAAACTGCTGGGTTAGATCAAGGGCAGCAGGGATCCATTTAAATTTAGGCTGATGTTTCTGTTTAGTTGTCACTCGTAAAATTCTACCTTTTATACTGGCTAGGGGTTAGGAAGCAGCTGTGACAGCACATGGAACATCTGCTTACGTCTTCTTGAATTCAGTTGGATAAATCCACAAAGAGAAGTAAGAACAGGTCAGCTGAACACAGCTTGTACAAAGCAAAAATATCTGGAGCTCAGAACAGAAATTATGATTTCACATATTTCTGAGGGTGTCACACTACACCGCTGCACCATTACACCGGATCTTAGGGTTGCCAAATCCCTTTTTACCCCCTGAATGTAGGGAATGTTGATGTAGATGATCAGGCATGCGTTTGACACTTGTGAAAATCAAACGATTTGCTGCTCTGGATTATTTTCAGTCTTCTTTTAGCGTAGCTAGCAGTGTTTTCTGTGCTTGGGGGTATAGTAAAAAGTGGGAAGGAACGGGATCCAGATCATCACCACCGGGGATAAAAAAATATGTAACAGAAGCAGGGGCATGTAGACCCAAAAGGGGGGTGGGGTGGTGTCCCCTTCCCCTGCAAATCACACCCTCAATCTAAGTACCAGTGCATAAAACAGCTGTTTTATGCTGAAGAGCAAGGCAGAGAAAATGACATCAATTAGTGCACTGTGTTTAGAAAACTCATTCCGAAAGATAGTTGACCTGCTTCTGGTGTGACATTTTAATCATCATTATCTGTGCTGGTTTCTAACCAACATTTTAATATTGAAACACAGATGCAGAGCAATCAGATTGTGAGATAAAACGTGGAATAATTTAATAAATAAAAGAAACAGTGGTTTAGGGAGTTTGTAAACACTTGACATACAGTATGATACAAAATTAAAGTCAGTTTGCCTCCACTATAAAACACCATGAAACGAAATTATCTTCACGAAAACCTCTACTAGTGCATTATACTAAGGCATACCGTATGCATGGAGTATCGCAATATAATATAACACAGTGTCCTGACACTTGGAAATAAAAAGATGACTTTCTTAGATTACATAATAGTACTGTCATAAAAGCTGGCTGACATGCATGCTCCTATGCTCCTGACCTATAGGAAAGAGTATAAAGCAAATTTTTCATTTACATACTTTAAATGTTTTAACCTTTTTCACAAATGATTTCTGTCCACCCACAATCAGAATTTAACCATAATATATTCATATCAGGATGGGCCATGAATCAGTTGGTCACACCGCAGGATATCAGTCAAGAAGCTCACAGCTCTATTTTAAGCATCATAAAAATGTCTAGCTTCTGTCAGATTTTTAGACATTTTCAAAAGAGAAATGTGTGTTTTTCAACAGTTGCTACCACTGAAATGTGTCACAAAGCAACATAAAAAAAATACCACAATACATATAACAGGTTCTCCAAGAAATCCTAACACAGGTGCAGCTCCTTTACATGTGAAACCTTACCAGTTATTTAGTGTGTGCAGTTAATCTTTTAAATAGTGTTCAGTGATAAACTGGACTAACTGCTTCTTTTAGGTAACATGAATGTTGCAGTGAACTGTCGCTCTCCTCTGTGCTGTCATCACTGCAGGAGGGATTCGATCACAGCGTCTGGCTTTGCAGATCTTTTCCTGTGTGGAGATGGGTGCATGATAAATGTTATCAAGCACTTCAAGGAGGTTTCAGTCTTCTCAGTTCTCAGAACAGCAGCATATCATGATATTGACAAATATCATCCTAATGCTTCATATCAACCCGCTATAAATAGAGTAATTATGAAGTGTTGCTAAATGTCTGAGTTCCCAAAGATATCCACGGACTCAAGTGCTCAACATATGTAAATCATTACCCTGTTCTTCAGTTGGACTACATACATATATTCCATCATGCAGTCAAACTCAAGAACAAATGAAAAGCTAAAACATGAGTAGAAATGGCAATGGGCTGAAATTTTGTTTTTTTTAACTAACAAGTAAAGACTCAGATAACCAGCTAAGAGTTTAACAAATTATCCTGACCCTGTTTTTAAATAATCCTTTTATACTTTGTCCATTCTTGCAGCTTAGGCAATGATCTAACATGAAAAAAAGCTTAAGTTGTAAGTATAACCACGAAGCAGAATCAGTTTGACCTGATCAGTACATGGTTTTAAGAAGCCATCTAGCTGAGTTGTGAAATGTAAAAATTGCATCAGTCTCTTAATCTTTACTCTGCCCAAGTATAACTATGTGAAGAAGATCTTCCTCTGTGATAATGGAGGATGGGGTAACACTGAAATTAAGCTGAAATCAGCCATCTCTCCCCCTGTCACATGATAAGCAAATGCAAGAAAATAGGTTGCAATTTCAACACAAACAGCCAACCAGGAACGGTAAGCATGTTAGGTTGTACTATTTATCTGATCCCCATTCAGTGTAACCACTGAGTGATAAGGGAGTATAGCATGATGAGAAAATATGAAGAGATGAGTTTTAAATTTGTTTTTGTTGGATAATGGGTCATTATTATCCAGCCTGCCAAACAATTATTGTGGAAGTTAGAGTTATTATTGCAATTTTGTCATCCATCTTGTGGACAAGAGGCAGTCTAACCCGTCAAAACCAAAATGCATTCAATCAGATTCAGCAAGAGAGAAGCAAAGACGCACATATGTAACAGGGTGAACAGAAATTTATGACATCCAGCTATGACAAATGTAAATGGGGGGAAAAGTGTGTAAGCTACACAGGGCTCAGGCAGCTAATATTAAAGCTTAAGGTAGTGATTTGTGTAGAAAGCACTCTACCTTCGCCCAGTCTTGGGACGACCACTTTTGCTACTTTTAGAGGTCCTGGGCCTCTCTAATTTCATCAGCGACTGCCGCATGCTCTCCTCTGTGTAGGCTAGATACACATGAGACAGATCCACCTCAAATGGCTACAGGTGATGGGAACAAAAGAAGAGAGGTCAAAATTACATTGTAAAGGAATGACAAGGGAAAAAAGTCCAGAATATCATTGATTACGCAAAAACAATTTTCACACAACTCACATCTTTTTCTTTTTTGTCCGGAGCAGGGGTCTGTTTTCTCATATTGTTGCCGGTGTATGCCACACATTTCTGAAAGACACATGATGAAGTTGACACACAGAAATTACCAAAAAGAAGTCCTTAATTCAGAGTTGCTAATCAGACTGCACAGCAGTGTGCGGATTAGCTGTGCAAAGTGAGCTCACCAGCTGCCACTCTCCAATGTCTTCATTCCAGTGCACGTAGTTCTCTATCATCTCCTACAAGGAAATAAATCAGAGAATATCAGAAGCACTGTCTTGATTCAAGATATGTTGCGTGGTGATTGTATGGAGGTGGTGCAACCACCTCCATACAATAAGTTCATTAAATGCAGTTCTTGTTCCTATTTTTTGAATGTTTTGAACTTTTATGTATATTTCAAACCTGCAAACCTGAAATATTTTGTCAGATGTCGCACATTTTGTGTGCCCTCTGTATCTGAAGTTCAGTCGGTTTTCAGTTTACTGTGCTTTAAATTGTACTTAAACTGCTTTTTAAATCTTGTCTTGTTTCCACATCTGCTTGGCACATATACACACTATACAGACAAAAGTACCAGGCCACCTACACATTACACCTACAGGAGCTGCTCGGCCATGTGAACCCATAGCGGCGTAGAGTTTTTATGCTGATGTTCATGGCAGAGGAGGTTTGGAACTCTGCAGTTACTGGGTCAGAAGAGCGCTGGCAACTTTTACACACTATACGCCTCAGCACTCTGTGACCCCGCTCAGACTTTACATGGTCTGCCACTTCGTGGCCATGTTGCTGTGGTACCTAAATGCTCCTGCTTTGCACAAATGGCTGTAATTCCTTAAACAGTTAATGAAATTTGTTTTGTAAAACACCAGAATTAAAGCTGAAAGTCTGCTCTTCAATTACATATTAACTGCTTTAAAATCCATTGTGGTGGTGTACAGAGGCAAAACTACAAAATTGTGTCTTTGTCCAAGAAATTATGGACTTAAGTGTATGTCTTCCTGCTGGTATGTGTAAACAATTTAACGTACATTGTACATCTGTACCAAAGTGGCCTGTATAACTCTCACATCACCTTGTTTAGCACTTCAATAGCTGAGTTTTTTTTTGTTTGTTTTTAACATCATACTAACAATATATTATGTGAAATGTATGTTTTAAGTTAGTGGATAAACTGTATCAGCTTCTTTTCTTACAGCCATTTCTCCCTAGGTATATATTTATAGATCTGCATTGGCCAAATAAAGCTGATTAAATCTGACCCTGTTTTAACTGTAGTCTTATCTGTCACATGATGCTCCTATGCTTATTTTAATGACATCTGGAAAAGTATTTCCTAGCATATATGAAATAGAGTTAAAATTTGTTTGTGGATGTGAAAAATAATTATTCGTTCATAACAGTGACTGTATTGCAGGCTGGAAAAATTCGCTGAACTCCAGCAGTAACAAATCCTGTCTCTTCTGGTTTTCTCATTACAAAATACCCAACCCTGGGGAAAAGTCAGTGTTGCAGGTCACTTTTTAGTGTTCACTGTTTAAGGGTAATTAATGTTAGTAGTGTTACAGAGAACTTTCTGTACTCTGCGACACTGCGACTGGGTGTTACTGCAGTCTCAACTCCTCCCATGGAGTGGTGAGTCTTCAGTGGAGCTGATTGCTTGAGATCAGTTTCACGACTTCCATGTTCCCACTAAGACTCATTAATACCATATCAGCAATTTAGGTTTACAAAGTTTAGGAATAATCAGAGCCTTCAGTATGTATATCAAATATGGGAAACTAAACTATGCAATTTCTGGAAAAACTGAGGAGGGTTTGTTGCTATTACCAGACTTTCTCTGTTACTCACTTCTAAAAAGGTAGAAAAAACAGATGGAAATGTTTTCTTTTGAAATTCTAACACTTTAAAGCACCCTGATAAATTTCTATGACTAACATGGGGCTTTTATTTAGAAAATCTGATATATTTCTAAGCATCTCCTTCACTTTTTATAACTTAATAGTGGCTTTTATTTTGAAAATCTCAAAGAATTAAAGCATCTTGATAACTTGAAATAACTAACTGGAGGCTTTTATTCTAAACAAACAACATTTTAAAGCACCCTGGTAAACTAAATGGAGGATAAATGGGGTCTGCAAGACAAAGAGTATAAGTGTGTTAGAAAGGACATTGTTTGAAAGAAGACACATTTTCTTATGTTTTGGGGATAAATTGATGCCTATGGCATGAACACTGCGGGCTCAGAGGCAGGTCAGAGAGAAAGTTTTTGGAATAATTTTTTGGCTTCTCCCACTCTTGACAGCATATTAGTCTAATCTAGACCTGCCATTCCCTTGAATGAGGGCAGATTTTTGCAACAAATTATTAAATAATTAAAAAACAGTAAAACATATGCACAAAGAAAATAACAGCAGTCCTCTCACTCTTAAGGAGGCCATTAAGGTGTTTGAACGGTGTCTCTGAAAATGTGGGGGAAAACACTCGCTAAGGGAGTATAATAATAATAATGAATTTAGCAACATAAAATAAAAAAAAAAAATGTTAATTTCTGTCAGATTTAAATGGCTACAACTGCTACTCCAGTGCGTTTAATGTATGTATGTTTAATCAACATCTAGCCAAATATAAGTATCAAATTAGACTTGTAATCAAAAAATATGCCTAATATTAAAGGACTTAGACTGTGATTGTGTTATTCAGCTTTCTCTTAAAAGTCCACACACAGACCTGGTATTCCTGGGGAATAAAGTTGTCTATGATAAGCATCTGGAGCCGGAGTTCACGGCTCAGTTGGCGGATGTTCTCCAGGAGGCCCTCAATCTCTCTGTGATGCTCCTGCTGCAGATCTGCCATCTAACAGACGAAACACAACGACAGCAGATCAGTTTCTGCTCTGCCCCTGTCGATCCACACTGACTACAGATCTAGACATGAAGAACTATTTGATTAAACATGAATATACTGTACTTATACAATTCATTTTACCAATACCTCAGTGTCTCATAGCAGTCTTAGGCATAATGGTCCCTACACAGCACCCTGCTGTCCTGACAGTGAGCAATTAAATCAATGATCTTTCTTGACGTAACCTTTTTTTTTTTTGTTAAGCTTACTTCAGATTTGGCAGCCATCAGCATGGTCCATACTTTCTTCAGCTTCTTGGTCTTTCCTTGAGCCTCCTCCTGCAGGCTAGTATATTTCTCTTCTATGTCCAGACGTTCTTGCTGTTTTAAGAGGGACAAGGTTCAGTGGTTATGGAGAAGTGAGGTACTTTTGCAAGCAGGAACCTACATAGATGCTACTTTCATCTGCTCCGTTATTTCCCAAGGGCTCGCCACATGTTTGATTTGACACAGATTTTACTCTGGATGCCCTTCTGGGACTAGGAGCACACAAGCTTGTGACCCCTATCAGGGTTTGTTTTTTTTTGTTTCTTTTGGATCTTTCGCACATAAAACTAAGGTATTACCCACTACACCATGCACCATAGAGCCACAAGCAGAAACCGCCACAGATAAAGAGCAGAAATCAAAATTTTTTTATATTTTTTTTTTTTATTTAAAAAATTGGCTTAAAAAAAGATCTTTAACCTTCAGGAGTCGATGGACACACCGGCGCGTCCAAAAGACCGAATTCAGATGACGCAGCACCAAGACGCAGCCTTGCTGAGTCTCCATTTCAACTTGTGTCAAAAGTGTGGACTACAAACTATACCCCTTTTTAATTGTGTGACAGGCCAAGTAAAACCTTGTATATAATTTACGCTTTTTCCTGAATATTGTCGTCATGTTTGGTGCGCGTTTGCTGCAGGAAAAAACAAAAAAAACGGGACATTCTGTGGAAAGTGCTTGCAAACAAAAAAAAAACAAAACATGCACACCCTTTTGTGTTGGTAGAAAAATGCACCACAGGACCAATCAAATCAAAAAAATTATATGGCAACACATTTGGCATTTGGTTACTGAGGAAGAGGGGTAAGTTGTGGGGAGATTTGAGAGATCTGTGACATTTAGTGTGTTTGGAGTGTATAGCTAGTGTGTAGTGAAGCGTGTTTAGTGTGTAGCATAGTTGTTTTTGTAGTCGTTTTCGCCTGAGGCAATGCCTGCAATTTAATGTAAATAGTTGTATATAACGTTGTTGTTTGGTAAATTTGTGCATTAGGTTTTGAAATTTACAATTTATGTTTGCATTTCAAGTTACAAAAATGGTTTGTTTGTGGTTTTCACAGCAAAAAAAAACGAACTTTTTCCTACTCGGATTTTATGTTTTTTGTGTGATTTTAGGTCCAATATGTTAATATGGTACGTCAACATGAAAAAATAACTGTAAAGTCACACATGTGAGGTTGTACTGAAAAAAATGACACCAAATAAGGCAAGGTAAACAGATTTTAAGGTGAAATATAAAGGTAATATCCAAAGTAGTCAAAAACGGCCAGTTATACCATTGACCCCAGAGGGCTAAACTTACAAGGAAACAAGCCTTGTTGGCTTTTATTTGAACACTGATCATAATCAATAGGCATATGTAAGGAAGCAAGAGAGTGAGTATTAACTTCTAACCATATTTCCAACCACAGTGATGCAATAATTTCTGTTTAAAGCAATGTGGTAACTGTCTGCATATCCTGTCATCTCTGTAAAGCATTGCAGGAGAATGCATAGCTTATGTGGCTGAAGCTGTGAGCATTCTGATTTTTTTGAGGTGAAAAAAAAGAAAATTTGTAACGCTATTAATCTAGCTGTTTTGTTTGATTTTTTTAAATCTCTAGCAAGCAAGCAAACCAACTAACATGAGGTATTCTCTCCACGGTGACTAGCAGACGTGGGCTACAGGTTTAATTTTCCTGTTTAATCTTTATGAGTGACTTTACTATGGTTACAGCATGATAATAGATGAAGGACAATTTTCCAAATGGTATCGCTGATTCATAACTGTAACATTTCTTTATATAACGTCAACAGCATGAATCACTAATTTAAGTAATAATCAGCTGACAAACTTAGGAAAGTAGATTCAGTGATGATGTGGATTCAATGATGATGTTATTTGTCCTTACCTCTTTCTCCTCCAGCTCCTTCCGCAGCTGCTCTGCTCTCCTGCGACGCTCTTCAAGTTCATTGTTGGACTCCTGCAAAAGCTTCTCCTGCTCCTCAGCTTTGGCCAAGAGGTCCACCCCACCAACAATCACTTTCTTTTCTAAAGCTGACAATTTCTCCAGCAGGAGGTGATGCTCCTGCCTAAGGGGTTAAAAGGTCCATCAGTTAACAAATGAACAAATACAACATTTTAAGTTAATCAGAGATAGATTTTTTTTTTTTCTCTTCACTCACTGGGCTTTAAGAAGGTCCTTCTCCCTCTTCTCGAGCTCTGCTCTTGCCTTGTTCCTCTCCTCCTCCTCCATGTCCAACTTGGCCTCCAAAGCCTTTCTTTCCTCTTCAATCTTTGCCTGCATCTCCACCATCTTGTCTGGGGAAACCTTCTTCCTTCCTGAACAGAGACACACAGGACAACATAGAGTCTGATGGGTTGTTTAACATTTACTTGTCACTTTATAGGTATTGAATCATTTAAAGACGCTTAATTCCTTTTTTAAAAATCAGCATTAGTATTATTTAATCTGTGCTGTTTCAGCTCACAAGTTTGCAGTGCCGCAGTCAGCTTTGTGGTTTTTCTGAAGGAACCCAAGTCATTACAAGCAAGTGTCAGTGAGATCCAGTTGCATATGTTTCTAAGTTGCTAATGCACAGTATTAAATAATCACTTTTAGTGTAACAAAACTTATAAATAAGGGAAACTATAATAAATGCAAGGTTGTAGCATAAGAGATGACAACATGGTGGCAGTCAGACAAACAGTAAAATGCTAGCAGTGACTTTAAAATCAGCTGTTATCCAATCAAAGTTAGTGAAAAGCTACTGAAGCACACACAGGCCATCTTGATCATTTTAAGTGAGTAAAAACACTGTTTCTACAGGACAGTGGGACCATGTAGACCAACCTCTTTCTTCTTGAATTAAGAGGTGTATAGCAAGTCAGACAGGCATCATTTGCACCAGGAGGAGAAGAAACAGAAATAGAAACACATTACATAGTGATTCTGAAAGTCTTCTGTCTCTATAAATTGAAACAACAAATACAGGACAAGGAGTGGGGGAAAGACAGAATAACAAAGAGAAAGGTAACATTCAGTGAAGACTAAAAAATGCCAGTCATCAAACAAACGGGAAAGAAAAAAACCCCACACATAACGAAACATGATGTGAGTGAAATACGTCTTAAGGAGTACAAATCACAATTTAAGCATGTCAGACGTGCAAGTAGAAACTGAGGTTATCAAACTGTCATGGAAACAGTCTATGATTTTAAAAACTGTGATCTCTTAGGCCATGTGTGAAGAAGAATAGCAGAAAATATTCTTCAGATAACATCAACCTTTTACAAAGACTTGTCCAGCTGGGCAGGTACACCAAATTAATGAGTAAATTCAGTAATCTGAAACACCAGCATCTTCATTCAACCGAGAGACTTGCAATCAGTTTTAATGTAAGTCCTCACAAGATACGGGTGATGAAAATGAACGTGTGTGGAGCAGTCGGGAAGTGGAGTTGCGCTGTGAGCCTACGGGAGTGGCAAAGACTCAAGGAAAGTATAAAAGACCTTTCACACATGTACTGTAATCTATAAACACTATGCCAAATTGCCTACTCAAGATCTTAAAAAGTTCAACATTCACAGACATCACATGCTACCGTTTCATCTAGCGACACCATAAAGATGCTAATTGTAATGTAATAGCAAAGAAAAAAAAAAATCAGGTTAAAGGGAACCCTGTTGATTAACTGGCAAATGACGATTCTCAACATCTCAACATCCATCAATAACTGACCGATGCATAAAATACTTACAAAGAGGACATTCAAAAACCAGGTTCCAAACTTGAATCTTGGAACTAAACACATTTTCACCAAATATAAAAGAAAACCTTTCTGTGATTTTAATGGGCATCTTGCGAACCCAGACAACTGTACCAACCATATTCAGAGATTAAAAAAAAAAAAAACTAGGCGAGCTGACCACTACAGAGAGGAAATACTGCGAATGACTCAAGTCATTGACGAGACATCAAGGTATCAGGAAATCCCCCAAAGAAAACCACCTACATGCACAGCACAAAGAAAAAAATACTGTCTTTATCAAACATGACACAAGTTGTTTTCAGCTTTCATTCATGCCCACTGTTTACAGAGCATAAACAGAAAAACTATAAACAGCATACAAGCTATCATCCATCCATCTTCTTAACTGCTTATCCAGCAATAAATTCCATAATGAGGAATTTAAGAGAGCAAAGTAACCACAAAATATATAAAATTTAAAGCTAAAAACTCATATTGCAGACAAGGTAGATTGCAGACAAGGTAGACTATAGATTTCCAGATCATATTTAATTTACCCTAAAACTGCTAAAGAACATCTATCAAAAGAAGTTAAATTTTTGGGGAAACTAAAATGGGGACAGACTTGACAAAGCACTGCCTGGGGTTGTCATGAAGATAAACAGCCAGTAAGGTCTAAAGGTGCATGGCATAAACTGCAAAAATGCTGTCTATTATACACATCTAAAACAGAAAAATTTATGGGTGCCATATGTGAAAAGGGCTTAAATTTGTAGGCAGGTGGGTTGGTGAGCAGAGTGCTGCTCTATCTCACTATTCTGAGGTTTGTCCCCAGTGGGCAGTGGCACTGCAGAGGTACAGGCAAATTCTGAACTATTATAGCTGCTGTTGCTGCTACTGTCTGTAAAAGAGGAGAGGAAGTGCCAAACCCAACGAACCCCACATAAACAATCGACAGTGAGAGATAAGACAGGCCTAGCAGCCTTCAGTTTGCAGCTTGTGGCAGAACAACAGAACAGCATTTTGTGGGTCTATCAAAATGCTGCAAGTCTGTAATATGCACACATGCATAAAATATATAATGCATATAACGCCAACCCAGAATGTCCCAAAGGTGCTTGATGGCATTCACGTTGAGCAAGTAAGGACTCATGTGAAATGAGCTACTAATTGCTTTTTTATTACTCTTAACTGTTCTGCTGTATTTATTTGTATGTATGAAAACTTTTACATTGGTACTTGTTGCATTTTTAATGCCTCTTAGTATAGAATATTTAAAGAATAATAATAACAACTGAAAAATATAAATAGACAGCAATTTAAAATTTAATGGAACAAGGCCTCTCGGGAACATACAGGTTTACAACATATACTGAATTCATGAGTATTTAACACCTTCCTTGTTAAGAGTAGAAGGTGAGAATACCAGGGGAACTCCTAAGAGAGTAAGAGAGTTTTTATGTTTAAGGAAGCCTGTGAACCAGCAAGCAACATCAAAGCAACCTCAGCTTGATAAAAATCTAAGAAGTCAATGCTGAGTCATAATACAATGATGACACTGATGCACCTAAAATCTTATACGCAAATCATCACCATCAGCATTTTGTAGGTCATACGATCTATGTGCTTATGAATCACAAATTGTTACCTCTTCTTCTTCTGTGGCCATCACCTGCCTCCCCTCCTTCATCATCACCTTCATCCATCTCCTCTGATCCACTGCCATCTGAGCCAGAGATCTCTTCACCTAGACAACATTTCACAAAGATGTGGGTTAGTCTTAAAAAAATATATATGCAAATCAAAAAGTGTGACGATTTCTACATAATCTGGCTTTTTAACCTTCTTCCAGTTTCTTTTTGAGCTCCTCGATCTCTTTCTGAAACTGGCGCAACAAGGCATCCTTAGGGTCCTCATTGATCCTGGCTTTGTTTTTGATGTTTTTAGCCCTGTTGGCATAGCGTAGAGTACTGATGGTCTCGTCATAGTTGTAGTCTGCAGGGCCTATATTCGCACACTGGAGAGGATAAAGTATCAAATTTAAAAAGTGAGGCAAAAACTGTAACATCCAACACTGAGTAAGGCAAAATGCTTAGAAAACATCTATTTACAGGGTTAGTTTGCCAAACTAACCTTTTTAGTTAGCTCAGGAGTTAGAAGTTGTTTTATGGTATTACAGGTATTTACCGATCGCAGATCTGTGGTTTTAGCAAGAATTAAATAATTCTTTAATTTCTAATAAATCCTTCCTCTGTTTATGAACTATTCAGGCAGATCTGTATAAGCAATGGCACCAGCCCACTTCTTTTTAACTTTTGCAGTACCATCATGGTTTTGGAGTTTCCTCCGAGTGAATCCTGCAGCAGCCGGGTGAGTTTTGAGTTCCTGTAGGGAACGTGAGTACTCTTGCCGTCCACCAGGGCTGAGATGACGTTACCCAGCGTGGAGAGAGACAGATTGATCTTCGTTGCTTCCTTTAAACGCTGACCTGTGGCTCCAGTCTTGCCCTGTCTTTCTGAGCCCTGTAAGGGGTGAGTATTTTTATTTAATTAGTCAGATGAATCACAGATTATAGGAATACAGTATATACAAGC
>VVAS01119621.1:2942-13125 GCA_015103295.1 Ptychochromis oligacanthus
GTGTTGTTTTTGCGTTTGTTAAGTTTTTACACTGCACTTTGCCACCAGAAACTCTTCAGCATATTTTGTAAACTAAATAAGCAGGAACAATCATAATAACAAGCAGAGAAATCTACTTTCTATTTGAGTCAACCTTAAAACCAATAAAATAACTCAGATTTTAGCCTTTCTGGCTTCATATAATCAATAAAAACTAATAAATTCAAGTTGAAATTGCATAAAACTTTATATAAACTCATTTTTCAGTCTTAATTCTAGTGTGAACTAGACAAAATTAATTTTTATCTTTGAGAAAAAAATAAAGCTCGAATCACCCTCAAACAAGTTTCTTGAAGTTTGATTTGTGTCTTCTGGTATCTCAGGATCAGGAGGTGGCTCTGGAGAACTCTGAGAGGAGGATGGCTGAGGTGCAGAAGGAGCGAGAAAAGGTGGCCGAGGCGAACAGACGACGAGCCGATGAGCTAAAACAGTTGATGGAGAGAGAGGAGAGGAGCTGCAAGGAGAAGGAGGTGAGGGGAGGTGATGTCCTGTTTTAAGATCAGGTGGAAAGAGGAGGAAGAGCAGATTTGTTTTTCTCTTTCCAGCTGCTGGATCAGAAGGTGAAGTCTCTGCAGTCGAACATTGAGGCGGAGCGAGCCGCTCATCTTGACACCAAGTTCAACTCTGAGATCATCCAGGTAACAAACACATACAGCCAGAGCTGTAGTATATACAAGTGTTTTAATCAACAAACAGTGTTTTAATCAACCTGCATCACATAAAATCTCTGTGATCCAGGACTCAAATCAAGAACCAGTTGTAGTTGAGAACCAATTCCAAAACAAACAGTCCAAACACTCATAACTGTAAGCAAAGTGAGGACCTTGGTTCAAGGCAGGGACCTTGGGTCAAAGCGAGGACATGTTTGTACAAATCGTCAGAATCGTATGTTTCCAGACTGATCACTTTCTTTTTATGAATGCGTCAAGATTCTCACTTGAGTCGAAGTAAGGACCTTGAGTCAAAGCGAGGACCTTGAGTCAGCGTTAGGACCTTGAGTCAGCGTTAGGACCTTGAGTCAGCGTTAGGACCTTGAGTCAGCGTGAGGACCTTGAGTCAGCGTGAGGACCTTGAGTCAGCGTGAGAATCTCGAGTCATAGTGAGGATCTCGAGTCAAAACAAGGACCTTGGTTCAAAGTGAAGACTTTTTTGTAAAGTGAGGACCTTGAGTCAGCATTAGGACTTTGAGACAGCGTGAGGATCTCGAGGCACAGTGAGGACCTGGAGTCAAAGTGAAGACTTTTGTGTAAAGTGAGGACCTGGTTTAAAGCGAGGACATTGATTCAAAGTAAGGACCTTTGCCCAAAGACAGGGCATTTTGGTACAAATAATCAGAATTGAATGCTTCTAGTCTGATCACTTCCTTTTTATCAGTGCTGCCACATTTTGTGCATACAATTAATATAATTAATATAAGGAAAACCTGTGAAGTCATCCTTCTTTCCACACACACAAAAAAAGCATAAATCAGTAAGGAAACCAATAAAGAATCAGATTTATAAGCAGAGTTGATAGTGGCATTGGTATCACTAACATCTTATCAATATCCCTCCTTAATTATGTGACTTGTCAGCTGCGGGTGCGGGACCTGGAGGCGGTGGTGACTGCAGAGCGGTCCGGTCAGCAGGAGGCGCAGTGCGCTCTCGAGCTGCTGAGAGCTCAGTTCAGAGAGGTGGAGAGAGCTTACAGCCTGGAGAGAGAGAGGAGCGGCAGCACTGAGCGCGCTCTGGAGCGGTGAGGTCACAGCAGGAGCACAGAAAATAGAAATCCTGTCATCTTATGTAATCACTGAATATTATTGGATTGATATCAGATCAATGAACATCTGTTGGATTTGCTTTTATTAACAGATTTTAACTCTGATTTTCAACGTGTGCGCAGGTTGCAGACAGAGTACGAGCAGTGCAAGTCTGACATGAGCGCAACTTTGGAAAAGGAGAGGAAGATGACCTCTGACCTTTCAGAAAAACTGGAGGAAGAGAAGAAACAGCACGCCAACACACACTCACTACTGGAGCAGGTAAAAATAGTGGGAACATGTTTATGTAAATGAGCATATTTTGGTTAAAGAGAGAAAAACAATTCTGCAAAGTGAGGACCTTTGTGTAAAATGCAATTTTTGAAGCTACTTCATCTTAATTTGGAATATTGTGAAAAAGTAATTTCTTTTCTTAATTTAATTCAAAAAGGTCACCTTTATAGTCTATATTAATTACATGTAAAGTGAAATATTTCAGTTTTTTGGTTTGGATTTGTAATCTGACTGCTTCTGAAAAGCTGTTGGAAAAGAAAACTCACACAACACTAAAATCAGGGGGAATATTTGTAATAGATTTTGTAATTTTTGTGAAATGACCCCTTTAATCATTATTTCTTCTGTGTTTAGGCCACTCAGAGGCAGTGTGATACGGAGCAGGCGTTTGTGACCTGTATGAAACAGATCAGAGAAGCAGTGCAACAGCGCACAAGCACAGTTGAGCACTCAGGTCAACCTGCAGAGGATGATGGGAAACAGAGTCTTTCTGCTGAAGTCCTGCAGCTGCTGAGGACGACACTCAGCTCGTACCAACTGAGACTGTTGGACGCTGACAAACAGGTACAAACTCCCCTCATTCATTTATCATTTTCTGTGTTTCGTCTTGTGAATTACGCTTTTATTCCTCTCCTCTTTCTCTCTGGCAGGTCCAGGATCTGCTGCTGGCATCAGAGAAGCTGCAGGAGGAGAACCGGACTCTCCGACAGCTGACCTTAGATCAGAGGAGTCAGATTGATGTAAATACACGTCTGTTTCCTGAATCTAATCCCAGACATGCTGCAGAGGTTCTTATGGTGGGAGAGGAGGACTGACGTGAACTGAGATGGGGAAAGTGGGGACCGTTGTTTTGATTATGAGGACATGTTTGAAACAAGCGTGTGCCTATGTGTAAAGTGAGGACTGTTACTTTGAAAGGGCATTTATGAAAGGTTTTGAGGACGTTGTTGGAAAGCGAGGAAATTTGTTTAATGTTCAAAGGCCATTTTTTGAGAAGAAGGACAAATGGTTTGTAGAAAAGATGTACCTTTGTTTGGAAAACAAGGACATTTATAGAAAAGTTTTATGTCTTAATCTGTTCCCACTGTTCGCTCTTTTGTTTTTTTTCTCCAGGAGTCTCAGCAGGTGATGGCCAAACTGAAGGAAGAGGTGGCTCACCTGCGCCAGGAGAGCTCTGATTGGTCGACGAAGAGTCAAAGCCTGCAGGCTGAGCTGCAGAGAGAAAGGGAGGAGAGAGGGAGGGAGAGGGAGAAGGAGAAGGAGGCAAGGACAGCAGAAGTCCAGAAGATAACTGAGCACTATGACAAAGAGTCGACGGTGATCAGTAAACTTTTTTTTTTAACATTTATCTCACTTTTCTTCTTCTTTTTTTGTCTTTTATTTCCAGTTGTTTCCTTGCTTCATATGTATGAGTCTGATGCTCCATTAATCCATTCGGTACTTGTGGCTGGAAACGGTCGTTTCCTTTTGCCAATTCTGTTTAATTTTTTTGACGTTTGTGGATGAAACGGTTTTAAATGAAGTTGTGTGACAGTAGAGTTCAGACCGTTTGAACCCCTCTCTGTCTCCCTGCAGCATGATGTCATTATAAAATTATCTGTCTGTGTGTCAGGCCCGTCTGTCCTTCCTCCACTGCCTCTACCAGCGCCTGCTGGCCGGCTGCGTCCTCCTCGATCAGTCCCAGAGCATTCTGGGTAACTTCACCTGGAAGGAGCTGTGTGACGTCATCAGCGAACAGGTGGACCAGCTGACCTCTGACCTCCAGAAGGCCAAACACAAGGTGTGTCTGTGAAAGAAGCCCGGCTGAACACTGATTCTTAAAACTTCAAGCTCCATCTTTTTTCTATGAATCAACCCATTGGTTGGCAAAATCCCGCCCTGTTTTCACCTCTAAGTCCTTACCCCTGCTGTATTGTCCTTCTTTGACTCTAATGGCACCATAATTTTCAAAATAAATATCATGTTTTGTTCAGTAAGACTTGAAACTAGAGTCTGACACCATAAACCTGTCAGAAAGCTGTTTACTGAGGTCAGGTGAGCAACTGAGTCACTCTACAATCACTTACTTTTACAACTAGAGGAGTCGCCCCTTGCCGGTCATTAGAAAGAATGCAGGTTTAAGGCGCTTCCTCATCAGCTTCACTTTTCAGACTTGGAAGCCGCGTCCATCTCTTAATCCAGGCTCCTGTTGCCTAGGTAACCGTCTAATGTATTTACTGCGGGGTGGCTGTGGCTCAGGAGGTAGAGCAGGTCATCTACTAATCGGAAGGTTGGTGGTTCGATTCCTGGCTATTCCAGTCTGCATGCCAAAGTATCCTTGGGCAAGATACTGAACCCCGAGTTGCTCCCGATGCATCCAACGGAGTGTGAATGTGTGTGAATGTGTGTGAATGTTGGATAGAAAGCACTTACGTGTAGAAAAAAGTGCCTGTAAGAATGTGTGTGAATGGGTGAATGAGGCTTGTGGTAGATCAGAAAGCGCTTTGAGGGCTCAAACCAGAGCTGATAAAGCGCTATATAAGAACCAGTCCATTTACCATTTACTGCTCTGGCATATGTCAACCACCGCTATCCGTTTCTCTAATTGTTAATTGCTTCAATCACGCACGTTGAATTTGAGAAAAGTTTTTCTCGGGATCCACCCACTTCGCGTTGCCAGTGTTTTGGGGTTTTTTTGCCTGTAGTTGCTTGAGGTGGCTGAATGCCATCAACTTTCTGTGGTCTTTAGTCGCCACGTCGCTTCATGTGTGGACACAGCTTTAGAGAGCAGTTCGTATGTGTTAGCAGACAGGCTGAGGGCCGAATTTGACCCCCAAAATTAAACGATCCCTCCATGAATCCGCTGTCATATTGACACCGAACCCCTCTTTGCCTGAATGTCAGTCAAATTCACGTTTGGCCAGATGGGTTTCATTTGATAAAACTGGCTTTTTTTTTTATTTAATGTTGGCTAACATTAGCTTACCTGGCTAGCTGACCTTAGCTTTCCATGTTTTGTTAGACGGGCTTCATTAGATAACACTGGCTTTTTGTCTGGCTCATCTTTGCTAAAGTAGGTCCGTTTTTGTGGCTTGATACCTCACGTAGTAGCTACCTGGCTAACCCTCATCAGGGATTGTTGCATCATTTCAGAAGTCTGAGCAGAATCTCAGTATTTTCACAAGCAGGCGATGTGACGCTGACCTGCAACGAGGTTTCGTCTCATTGTAAAGCCTGTGTTTCGCCTCATGTACCTGCCAGCTGTGGAAAATCTGCAGCCAGCACTGCCGACAAGTCGTGAACGCTGTTTTTCCCGCTCCGCTCAAACATTGTTTTGTTCTTCTGCCCCTCCCCCGCCTCTTCCTCTCTCCCTGCAGATCGCCCACCTGCAGAGCGTGTGCGACAAGAAGAGCGTGTGTGTGCGCGAGCTGCAGCGCAGTCAGGAGTGTGTGTTGTCCCGTCTGGAGGAGAGCGTGAGGAGGAGGGAGGAGGAGTGGAGCAGACGGCACACACACACAGTGAGGGGGCTGCAGAGCGAGCTACAGGTAACACACACACACTCACACACACACACACACACACTCCTCCCTTGGGTGTTTTAGCTCCTCGTGAAGCCAGTCGTGTCTCCCTGCAGCGACAGAGATGCTCCGAGCTGAATCAGCAGGCTGGAAGCGGAAAGTTTTCAGTTTTCGTCCCTTTGGTCAGATTCTC
This sequence comes from Ptychochromis oligacanthus, assembly GCA_015103295.1. Classification (NCBI taxonomy): domain Eukaryota; kingdom Metazoa; phylum Chordata; class Actinopteri; order Cichliformes; family Cichlidae; genus Ptychochromis; species Ptychochromis oligacanthus. Next base: position 8,704 of record VVAS01119621.1, read on the forward strand.
TGTGAAGAAACGAGATGACTGATACAAAAATCATCACTTTATTCTGACTTTATTGTCCCCAAGAGCAGAAATTTTCTGCAGCAGCGTTTACAAAAGTAGAACAAGTTGACCAAAGAGAGGAGAAGAAAGATGGATGTGACGAAGGCTGATAGTTATTTGTTAGCGATTAGTTACAGAGTTACAGTTATTGTTGCGAAGTGTGTCACTCGCTCAGCAGACACTCACAGGCGTGAGAGTCGTCCGTCTTTTGGTGGATTTCTGTCTTTTTTATCAGTCCTTCACCTGTTTGTTTTTCTCTTGTCTTTTTCTGTTTTTTATGTCTGTCCTCGCCGGCTTGCCGACAAGAGGTGTGGATCTTGTCTTTAGTCTGGTACATTAACACCAGAACCGCAGAGGACGTCATTTTGACCCCACAGAAACTGATGTAAAACAGCAATCCTGGTTGCCTAGGAACAGATAGTGTTTACACACATTTTAACATGAAGGTTTTGATTAAAAAAATATGCTCACGGAATTCCTGATTGACAATTTTGGCTCTTAAGTTTATGGTTTTCTGTTTGATTATTCCAAATGGTTCTGTGATGGAGCTCAGCTGAAGTTTCATAATAGAAGAAAGTGTGCCAAAAGAAGTGTGTGTCCATGAACAGCTAAAAAGAAAACTCAGATTGGTGGTGGTTTTGTCATACCTGCCAGCATTTAGTTAAAAAACTAAATGCTTTTGGTTTTGTTCTGTTTTTTGGAAGGAGGGTTTATGGTTTCATGGTGGATTTACTGTATACTGTACTTTTGTGATAAATCTGGACCGTAGGTATGTTGTAACCGCAGACTCTTCTGAAACACTACACCGTAACCTGACATGCACCACCCTAGAAATGTAACTACGTGATGCAGCCACACAGGTATAAATGCTGCCAGTGATGTCAGCTACTTGTGTAGGCAGTGTTGTAGGCTCTATGGTGATTCATTGCAGAAGCAGGAGTCAGAAGAGTTTGCGATTACGATGTACCTGCAGCGCAGATTTAACACACAAGTATAAATCCACTGTAAATATTGTAGCAGACCATTAATGTGTGAAGTTATTTCAATGACACAATGTAATGGTGTAGTTATTAAGTATAAATAAATTGGCAAAATTAAATGAGCCTTTTTTAATAATGAATTTGAAACCAGTGATGTGCAAAATGATTTTGGTGACACTACGCTGCCTAAATTGTTTGTTTTTGTAGCATTTCAGTTTTTTCAAGTGTTCCATTTTGTAGACGGTCCATGGACGTACAAAGAGTTACCATTTCCATTAAAATTATCCGAGCTGGACAATTTGATGAAAATAATTTGTTTTCTACAGTTGGAAAGGTGTGCTGTTTGTGTTTCTACAACATTTCAATTGTCAAAAACTCCCTGTTACCTGTTAAACTCCCTGGCTCAACTCGCTGTTATTTAATCTTGTGCATTTTTAAGGTCTTTTAATTTTTACGGTGTCCTCACAGTAAGGAGGGCTGAAATGGTCAAACACCAGCTGAGTCATTCAGCATCTAACTGGTGTGTCTGAGCAGCTGGACTTGAATATGAAGCTATTTGGATATTACTTTGTTGGGTGGGCATTTGGTTTTTGATTTGGGGATTTATTTTATTTAAGATGTGGCAATACAAACCATCTAAGCTCAGATGTATGACAGCCCACTCACTCAATCCGCTCTCTTCCATCTCTTTGCCAAATCAGCATGTTTAGGACATAAGATGCTAACCCCTTCTCACCCTGTTTCAGCTCTGCCGCTCTCAGTGCGACTCCCTCCGTGACCAAACCTCCTCTCTGGAGCGCCGCTGCTCCTCTCTGACCTCCGACCTCTCCCAGCTTCGAGGTCTCCTCTCTCGAAGCCGCAAGGAGTCCTCCTCCTTCTTCTTAGCTTGCGCCCTGCTGGGTGGAGCGCTGAGGCACGCTCAACGCCGCCTGTGCGTTCTCTCCGAGCAGAAGAAACTCCTGTCCCGGCGGTTGGCGGAGCGGGAGCTGCTGGAGGAGGAGGTGAGGAGGCTGGCGGACGCTCTGGGAGGTGAGAAAGTGGAAAAGACGGAGGATGAAGAGAGAGGGAGGAAGAGGAGGGCGGCGATGCGGTGGAGGAAGAGTGTGTGCGCGGTGTTGGCAGTGAGGAGGTGGTGTTTGCTGGCCAGAAAGACGACAGTGTTGTTTCGTCTGGAGAGAGGAGGCGGAGCTCCGGCTGTCTGCGTCTGCGGAGGGGAGGATACGGCAACACAGAAGGGTCAAGACACACCAGGTACACATTCACCACCAATAACAAGGAAGGAAACACTGTCAGTGTGTCTGCTGGAGCTCAAGGAAACAGTGCGTTTAAAATCTCTCCATGTAACCATCATAAAACTGATGTGCCAGCTGATGATGAGACAAAAACAGGCTGTCACGCACTGTTATATTTTACCTTTGTATGTACTCTGTGTGATGTATGTTATTGAGATGCACCGATTAACCGGCCAGGAACTGAAATAGGCTGATTTCCAGTGTTCCTGGTCCAGACCGGTGACCGTCTGGTCAGCCTGCCGTATGACCGATCAAGAGCCGGTCTGCTTCATGCATGCGCGCAAATAGTTGCATACACACTCGCAGCCATATGCTAAATGTGATTAGCGCGGAAGCACAAAGTTCGCCAAAGTAAACCGTAGGGGGGACCACCACAAAAACCTTTGTAATAACAAGCCTAATCAGACACTTAAACATGGACATTTTAAAGAAACTAACAAAGGAAAAGTGACTAAACCCAAAGCTATCCAGAGCTCAGAGCCAGCCATAAGCCAGCAGCCTCGGTATGAGCAAAGGATCAGAGCAGTTAGGAAAATTATGAAGACAAGTGAAAAAGAGAAAAAAGGTTAATGTCCTGTTATCTGGTGAAGTTATAAACATACTGAAAAATGATGTAAGTACCTGACATTTGTTTTGCTGCACCTGCTTTTGTTTGCAAAGGTAAAATATGTCAGGTAAAGGTGGGTGTTCAGCAGCTCATTTTTATTTAAGTATTTGTACCTCTTCCCAGTAGCAGAGCACTTTATTTTCAGTTCTTTCAGTGACAGAAGATCCAGTAACTTACTGCAGTTTGGGGAAAAATGTAAAGTTTAATAATTTATTTTATTATGAATATAATATTTTGCATTGAAGAAAATAAGATTTGTGCTTGTAGATGCTGTCAGTTGCTGTCTTGCTGCTCAGACACTGACCATAAGAAGCGTATTTAGAAGGTATTTAATAAACATTAAAACTGACAAATGTTTGTTTTTGTTTTGACAAAGATGTGTCTGAAGGTCGTCACGGCGTTTGTGCCCGCTTGTTTCACTCTAAACGTCTTTCCTCCACCATTCTGACCTCCATGTCTGACCTGCAGGGAGCGCTGGCACACTCTGGTAACCACACACAGACACACACTCTCTCACACACACACACACACACACACGCACATAACCTGTCTACAGTATGTATCCGTCCACCCGCAGACACTTCCTTTACACCATCATGTCTCTTTCTGACTCTCGAGGCTCCTCCCCTCCACTCCTGATTTCAACAGCTCGCCCAGGTTTGTCCCGCCTCCTCGATCACCTCCTTGACCAATCAGAGCCCAGCCTGTCCTCCTGCAGAACGGACCAGGAGACGCTGAGCGGCCGTCTGAGGCTCGGCCTGGGTAGGCTGGCGCCTCTGGAGCCCGACACAAAGGTCACTGAACACACGAAAAACTCTGATGTTGAATGATGGAGAAACCATGTCCTCTTGCTGACCTTTGACCTCTGTGTCCCAGCAGAGTTTGGTGTCCACCCTCCAGCAGCACTTCCTGGTCTTCAGCCAACGACTGCACACGGCCGAGGTGGAGAGGCGGGACCTGCGGCTGGAGGTGGCCAATCTGAAGAAAGGACTGCGGCAGGAGACGAGAAGGACGGTGAGTTTGAAAACACACATACAGCTGAAACAACTGCATGATAAACACACACCTGACTCTGCAGACGTGTGTCCAGGTGCCGGCCGCGCGTTTCCACAGCGTGTGCGTGGAGCTCCGTCAGGCTCTGAGCAGAGAGCAGGAGGCTCAGATGCTGATCCAGGAACAGTCTAACCATCTGCACACACTGCAGCGACGAGTCGACACACATGCCGCCCAGCAGGCCGAAACACAGCGCACACTGAGCCAGACCACACAGGTATGCTGTAAATGTCAACAGTCAGTGCGTTACCTGCAGCAGGTGGCAGCAGGCCACGCCCACAAGCCAACAATGAATCTGAATCAATTTGGGTTTAAGTGGAAGCTACATTTAGAACATTTTCACTGCTTTACCTGCTGTCAGATGGTTCTTTCTTAATATGAAGCAAACCCATTGCTCTCCACCAGACTTCATTCACAAAAACAGGAATTTTACATCACAGAACATGGTAGC
>VVAS01119638.1:13193-27517 GCA_015103295.1 Ptychochromis oligacanthus
ACACAAGGGATTGAAGGTTGGACGAGCAGGAGCAAACGGTAATTTAAGGGGAAGTTAGGAAAAAAAATGATGGCGGAGAAAAAAAAAAAAAAAAAGTACAGAATTGAGGGAAAAGAGCTACAGAGGAGTCCTTCCCACCCACAGCTCTCATGCGCACTCTGAATCCTAACCCCGTTCTCCCATAGAAGACTCTCTAACAGAGCAGAGCCCTGGCCTTGATGGCATACTCTTGCTCAAATAAATGTTTAATAAATGTGAATTATTCTCTGTCCTCTTGGACAAAAACTGCAGGGTTCTTTACCTGCACCGATGACTTCTTCTATTTTTACACAGGAGATGTCTATTTCTTTGGCGAACTCGTGGACTGCGTCATTCGGGTCCTCGTAGGTGAAAGGGTCAATGTACACTTTGACCCCTGGAGAAACTAAGAGGGAGAAATCAAAGAAAGCCAAATCAGCATCTATAATGTATGTCATATGAACTCATCTGTTAAAAATATGACTGAAATCAATGCTGCAGTATAAACAAGACATGTTTCTAGCTGTGCCAGCTTTGATCCATGGATAGCAAAGCCAGACTATTAATCCAGACTGATTTATCTCAACAAGTCTGTGGTGAACTGCTATGAGATTCAGCAGAGGCATTTATATAATGAATAGGATGAATCCTAATCCTAAAGATCAGCTGACTTTACATCTAACGCAGGAGTAGGCAACATTTTATTTCCAGAGGGACACACATTTGATAACTGAATCGAAACATGGTCAAAGGTTGCAATTATTACTAAAATACAGAAACAGAATATAACATATAACAAGATAAAATTCCACCTAAATCCTGTATGGACATTTGAATAAATGCAGGACTGGACTCAGATGGTCTCACAGTGCACGGCAGTAGATTGTTACTCCTGTTCTAATGCTTATAGCTGACAGAATCTATATAGTCAAGCTGATGTTTTGGGCAACTCTCATCTGGTACCGTGCAATATATACATTACACATAACAAAACAAAAATATTTAACAATAAATTCAGTTTTATTTCTCGCTTTTAATTAACAGCATAAAGTCAAGAGGCAGACAGAAAAGCGGGGAGAGCTGGAGTCACATCGGGGAGATTGCAATTCAAGTCATATGTGTCTCAGAGGGAGAAACAGAAATTAAAGAAATGGAGAGACTTTCTGCAAACTGACATTTCAACAAGCAAGGACCTCAGTAAAATGCCGCATTACCAAATTTTTTACATTTCAGTGTGTGGACAGCTGTGCCTTTTCCAGTACTGAATTACATCCCTGCTGCACATGTATCTGCTTCAACTCAGACGATCTGTGTGCTCGGACCTCCTCTGAGACAAAAGGGAAATGTTTTCCTGACTCAAACAGGTGATTGGATAATTGATTGAATCAGTGGGTTAACAGCGCTGGCATGAGGAAAGGAGCACAGAAGGGACGGTTTCCAAGCTGAACACATAAACTTACTGTACTGCTGCAGTTTCTCGGTGTACTCCAACTCTGACCCGCTGCGCTGCTTCCTGTAAACAAGAAGCACATGAACAAAGTCACATTCACACAATCAGCCTTGGCCAGCTTTCCACGTACAGTGAATCAAGCTAACATCTAACTCCGCTATCAGATAATCACAGAGCGAGGAAGAGGCTCACAGAGCAGCTCTGCTTTTTCCTCTTTTGGAGCTCATTTGTGGAGCTAAGGTAGCAGCTAACAGTTTACACCCATTGAGAGCGCGTTAAAATTTAATGAGCGTCTTTGTTCCTCTAACTGACAACATGAAAACACGTAGTTCAGCCTGTTGGTAATAAAAATCAAACACTTACTTAAGGCAGACAACAGCGATAACCACCAAGGCAACAATGACCACCAGACCTGCGGACGCCGAGCCAATGATGAGAGGCAGCTGGTCCTGCACTGACTTCTGAGGGTCACCTGGACCACGTAGCACAAAGAGCACATGAATACCTAACAGCAGACAGATTAAAGGGTGGCTTGTACTGCATGTGTAATGGCTACCAATTAAGGCAGCCCTAAAACCTATGAAGTCTGAACCCTCATTAAGAAAACTGTAGCAGCAGATCATCAAGAACAGACGTTAGTCCGTACTGTGTAGGCTGGTGCTGAAGTCCATGGGGTTGCTGTAGCGTCCGTATCCAGCGACCGTGCGTGCTCTGACCTGCACCACGTAAGGTGTGGCGGCCCTCAGCCCTTCCACCTTGGCTGAGCTGTGCTGGGAAGTCACAGTGTGTGACATCGCCTGGCCCTGAGGGGGGGAAAGCAGCATTAAAGCATTAAAGCAGCAGGGTTATGTTTGTCCTTCGGATTTTCAGATTGTAGGGAACCACTACGTGATCCTCACTTGACATTACAAAGCAACACCACGCTTGGAAAAAGACATATCACAACTCTTCCTCTTAAAGATTAAAAGTTGAATTCATTATTCATGGATAAAAATGTACCACATCTCATTTTAACAGACTGAGAGGTTTTGCTGTTGCAGCTTGCTTTAGTCTAGCATGACCAGCTGGTTTGTTATTGCTAATAAATTAGCTGAAGATTAGCTCTTTTCTTCTTGCTGTAATATTTAACGCTATGGTTAACATTATGGCGTTTTAACAAAAATTACAGTTGTACTTTAAACTTAGACAGTCAGTCTTCCTCAAAACAAATGCGGCTGAAGATGAACTCGTGAAAAAAGGCATTAAACCCGCGCTGACATGAAGTGCAGCCGGTCCTGAAACCCGGATATGAGTCAGCAGTTTGCACTTCATTGGGGTTTTTTTTACGGGTTTTTAGCGAGATGCCTGAAATAAGGTCTCCGGTTAATGCAAGCTTTAGATATTTTCATGTTTTGTACCTCTTCTGTATTCTGAAGCTGTTACCGAAGCAAGCCAACGTAAAAGTGCCAAAAACTACAGTTTCTTTAAAGGCCACTGGAGGCTGGCTCTAAAAGCGAGCCAATCCCCACAGACGGCCATGTTTAAATGGCCCGCTTCACAGCATTAAAACACATGTTTACAGCCTGGCACAAGAAACTGTTTCGGCCTCTGTGGATAGTTTCCCCCTCCATTACAACTGTGCGGGTGGTTAGTTTTTTTTTATAACTCATCCGCTTGGATAACTGGAGTTGCACTGACACAAGTTTATGGATGCAGCTGCAAACCAAGCTTGCTAGCGATAGCGGATAACTTAGCACCCCAGCCTTTCATTTAAATATGGTAACTTCTGGCTTAAAAAAAACGCAAAAAAACAATGCAGCAGCCAAAACGCTAATGTTGGAGCGTCAAACCATGGAGTGCAAAACCAGCGGGTGACCTCACAGTAGCTACATCTGTTTTTTTGTATGTGTATAGCTATCAGGCGTCCCAGAAAAGACGCTGGCTAAGACTAAAAATGCTTGAACATAGGAGCTTAATAACAAAACGTGTAAGTAGCATAAACTTTTATTGCTTATTAAAAAAGCTTGTGATAAAATGGTGATACTAACTTCCTGGGTAGCCTACAAAAATACGCCATACCTGCAGCGCTCACAGGCTTTGCAGTAACTTATGGTGGCTAATGTTGCTAGTGTGAGCTAACTAGATACTGCTAACAAACACTAAACATAAAGATCACGACTCTAGCTGAGCCGTTACAACACACTTTAGGGAAAAAATTAAATGCCGCGCCTTTAGAAGTGATACCTTTGAAAGGACATATTAAGCACACTACAGTTTAGCTTACTGAGGCATAGTAGCTGACTACATAATATGCTAACCACTATTATCCTAGCAACTACTGGATCATACTTTAATGTTTTTCTAAAAATGTATTCATATGCATATTAAAGTTCTGAACCTTAATCATTTCTACACGCAGCGCCGTCCAGCAAAATGTTGGACCTGCCTCAACTTTTCCCACAACTGAATGTGAAGTCATCCAGCAAAGCTAATCAAATACATGCAAATTACTTTGTGTACATGAATGGAGCAATTCTAACATTTGCATGACAATTGCCGAGATGGAGGTTTAACCAACAGAGAGATGATGTTGCCGTGAAATATTCATGAAATCCTCCCTGACAGGCTTAGAAATGCTCTGTGGTGTTTTTGCCGGTAAGGCTTTAAAAATGACGTGCCTGGGACTGAAGCCGGCCAACACAGATCCTTATTCTTTTAATATAGTGATGGGGGGTATAAGGTCTGGAGTTTAACCATCCGATGCTATAAAATGGCGCTAGGGTATTTGATCAATACCAGTGATGCAGCATGTACACAACCAGTTGCTGAGTTTGCACTTACAATTTAGATCTCCACCTCCACGGCAATATTAAAGCAGCGTCCAAAACGTAATCTTGGTCAGAGTAAATAAGACGCACACTGTGCCCTACATAAGGCAACGGCTATAAAGTCATAGCTCACCCTCTCGTGGTATTTAATCTCATAGTCCAGGATGACTCCGTTGGGTTTCTCCGGGGGCAGCCACGACAGGCTGAGCGTGTCTGAGGTGGAGCGCATTAGATGGACAGTTGGCACTGCTGAAGGTGCTGTGGGTGGACATCAGAGAGAACAGTATATTATTATACCGGTGCTGGAAAGTTAGCTCATTTCCAAGTTGGCGGTTCCTCACAGTAAGTTGCCAAGATTTTTCTTCTTTTGAAGTCACAAACCATCCAAGTAAGATAATTATTATTCAAAATTCTTCAACCTGAACGGGTAAAGAAAAGAGGTACATGATTCACCTTCACTGTTCCGCAGTTTATTGATTTGTGAGGCCCGAAAGAGACTCAACTGACAAGTCATTGTCCTGGGTCCATAAACTGCAGTAAGGTGGATTAAGTGCAGGTTAACTGGGAGAGTAATTACAGTCTGTGAAAGGCGCTCAGCAGTTTGGTTGATGATGACGCTGCAAATATTAAGTGGAGATGTTGAAAGGTGACATTGGCAGTGATGTAACATAAGACGCCTGGTTGACAGTGTGCTGAATGCTGACGGTGGAGATACAGTGTGCGTTTTACATTTTTATCTGCCTTTCCTGTAACACTCTGAGAAAAGCTGAGCTCCTGCTCAGTTTGTCCATCTGTCGCTTTCAATGAGCTTGTTCAGCAATGTTTACTCTTGGTGTTAGCACCGTTCTGTATGCTAAAAACTCATTAAGACCATCACAGACATTGACTGAACGTGGGATTCACTAACCAGCCTGTTTCGTCGTGATGCTAAGTGGTATTGATCGGAGCTACTCTATGAATTAACTTGTGGAAACATCCGATGTCATTGACAGATGTTCTACTAACCGGCTTGGTTGGTGGTGATGTTGACTGTGAAGTATCTGGGTGGGGTGGGGTTCTTCCCAGAAACCCCATTGACAGCTTGCACCTCGAAGCTGTAGCGCGTGTGAGCCTGCAGGTTCCTCACCACCACCTTCCTCTGCCTCAGCCCCAGCCGGCGAGGAGCGATGTCCACGTTGTCGTCGCAGCGCGTGCACGGGCTCCGGTCTCGCAGGCATTTCTTACACACCACGTTATAGACGAGGTCGCTGCGCCCACCCGTGTCCTCGGGCTCCTCCCACTCTAAGGACAGCGAGGTCTCGTTCACGCTGGATATGACGTTGTGAGGTGCTGAGGGGATCGCTGCACAAACACAGACACATACGTAGGTGTTAAGAAAAGGTGGGCAAGCAGAGAATAAAAACACACAGCGAGGCTTTAGTCATGCTCCCTATGCAAGGCTGGCATTATCGTCCCCAGTGGTGTAAAAACGCTTTAATATCTCTGGAAGAAGATGTGGTGTTTAGTGTACAGAAACAGGTAAAATGTTGCTGTTCTTTTTTTTTTTTTTTATAAAGAACAGGCTGAAGAAAAAGGCATGAAAAGGGCATTCTTGGTGCAATTAATAACTAAATCAATATATTCAGAAACAGGATGATAAATCGAACTTGTATAAGCAGAAAACCATAGTGTACTGTCGCTATGTAATGTTTCTACATGAAAAGCAGCTCTATAGTCCATTCCTATGCATTACCACTCTGGGTGCTTATGGAACTTAGCTAAACTACTCTTGATAGAAATTCATGTTCTCGTGTCAGTATAACCCAAGGCCGCCACAATTCAATAAGCAGTGCTATGCTTTGAGTGAAGAGCATTTGAAACCTGGATAAAGTATGATAAACACGGAGGGAGGCAACACAGATTGGTTCAACAGACGTGCTTTTCATCATGTTACAGCGAGAGAAGAGAAACACTGCCTCTAAGCTTCCAGTGGTAGAAAGTCTAATCTCACAGCAGAGAGAGAGCGAGAGAGAGAGGGAAGAGAAGGGAAGACTCTCAGGCTATCAGCTCTTGACGGCCGAAACCGCCTGTCCACGGAGTTCAGCTCCTCAGCCGGCTGAGGCCCCTGAGCTGGGTTTCACTCACCCTGTCCTTTCTAATTAGGCAGGCACAGTTCAGAGTGGAGGTTCTTTTAATTGGACACCCATCTAAAACACACGCTGAGTCCAAGCTGCCGGCCATTGACTGGCTGAGCCTCTCTTGCGCAACACACACAGCTTCCAACACAAAGCGCAGGCTGCCTGGCACAAGCCCTGACAGACCGCAGGGACAGAACTGTCAGGCCTGTGTGTTTGTGTGTGTTTGCATGTTTAGTCGAAGGCGGTGTTTGTGTCCCTGCCCGCCTGCCGGCGCACACTGGTCAGTGTCAGAGTCCACAGTGTTCCTGTGACGAGGATCTGGGGAAGACAGTTGCGGGCCGTGTGTGTCACTTAACCTAGTGAAAGGCCCCTGGGGCTTGACTTTACACGGTCAAGGCAGCACATGTCGCTCTCCATTAGCACGACTGCTGGGGCTTCTCTCAGAGGCCCGTCCATGCAGAACGAGCACCGACGCTGCGGTCGTTACCACCAAACAAGCACTTTAAATTTGAAATGTTGACAGATGCATGTTTGTCATTTTAAAGTTAAACTGACTTTCGAGCAGTGTTTCGGCTTCATGGCCCTAGAAAGGGAACATGTCTGACATTTGAGAGCCCTGACAATTTTGCTGATGAGAGAGAGGAGAGTTTTAAAGATCTGTACTTTGTTGACATTTTTTTTTTTTTTTTTTCAAAATTTCAGTACATGACACAGTGTTGCTTTTAAACAGTAAATGTTTGAGTGGAACCATCATAATACTGAACCATCATACTACTACCTAGCTATCAAATAAGGTAAAAAGCTACGATTTAAGTGAGTTAGCCTATCTTGGTAGGCTAGGATAACTAGCTAGGATAACTTCATGCTGTAGGGTCTTATTATTTCAACACCGTACAGGGAGAACTGCATAGAAATTGTGCCTGCTCACTTGAATAAAAATTGTTTGCCTGATCCTTGTGTTTCCCCCACTGGTCCCACCCATGTGTTCCCACTCCCACTATTGAGGTTTTGCAGTAACCACATAACATTAACGTGCCCGCCATTCTGCATGTGTGACAATATAGGGTCAAGTGAATAAGGCCTCAGTCCCACAGGCCTAAGGACTGGTCCACAACCATCTCGCAACAACCAGTCGCAAGGGAAAAATGTGTATTCCCTGACCGGTTGGCGAAAGCCTCCTTGTGATTGCTTTGGTCGCTGGCAGATTGCCACGGTCGCCTGTAGTTTGCATAGAAAACCTGTCTGCAAGCACTGGCCAACCGCTCTCCAAGTGGTAGCGAAACCGTGAAAAGTGTGACACAAATCGGTAATGGAGAATGTTAGCCTTCAAAGTAAAGGTTTTACTTTGAAGGCTAACATTCTCCACTTCTGGTTTGTGTCACACTTTTTCATGTTTTTCTACCACTTGGCTAATAGTTAGCGAGTGTTTGCAGACAAGGCGGCGTTTTCCACGCAAACTACAGGCGACTGCGGCAATCTGCTAGCGACCAAAGCAATCACAAGGAGGCTTTTGGTACGGCACCCTCTTTACGACCGATTTCACCCAGCGAGAGCCGGCAACCTCCAGGAACCACTCACTAACCGGTTGGGGAATACACATTTAAATGACAACTCTTGAGCAAGGTGCTCATGACGTCACAAGAGAAACCTAAATACACTGCAATGTCACAACACTCTAACTCCCTTTTCGTGCCAATGGAACGTTTAAAAAAATCATAACAGTAAGAGTAAACACCTTGTTTGCCATTGAAGATCTTCATCTAAGAGTTTTAAAGACGGTGTAACTAGGTCTCTTTGTACATCCACGTTCAACACCTGCTGAGTCATCGCCAACGCTTGCACCCAGAGCTGGGGTTTGTCCTGAAGGGAGGCTAGTCACACAAGCATAGAGACCGACTACTGTTTCTCTTTCATGGGTCTAACTGCAGTGATGGCAGTCAAGTATAACCAAACGTAGTAGTGCATGATTTGAACTGGGTCTGCATGATATGAGAAAATCTGCAACATACATCAGTAGTACAATGGTAATATGACTAATAGTGATAAATAAACACTGAAGTGTGCGGATTAGCTGTCCAGTTCATGTGTTTCCACAAACCTCCCAAAATTAAATCGTTTTAAACAGCATCAATCTACAAAAAACAACAAAGTGTGCAAAGTCATGCCGTAGTGAAAACAGCAAAAATGTTAACAACATCTACCCCCTGTTCACATATACTGCTCCAATGAAGTGACACTATCATCAGAGTGAAAAATTTACACCCCCCCAGGGAGCACTGGTGTATTTGGGCGCAATCACTACAATCACTTCTGTTTGGTAAGAACAGAGTTGACTAAATACGCACAAATAAGTCAAAACAGATATATGGTGCATGCATATTCCATTTTACAACTTTTCAGAGCCGAGGCAGATGAGAAATTCAGATTTTTCCAGTCTGTGCAGTGGAGAGTGACTTACTGGTGCAGGCAGAGTCAGGGGGGTCGCTGTCAGCACGGTAGAAGCCATTCTGGCAGGGACAAATACTGGCTCCTCGTGCACTGGTGCGACTGTTGGCCGGGCAGGGAGCACAAGATCCCTCTCCGAATTTGGATTTGAAGGTCCCCGGGATGCAAGCTGGATGAGCAGGCGAGAATATAAAAAGGACAATGAGAACAAAAGCAAAAATAGGAACAAAAACAAAAAACAAAACATGCTGCGCTGTCACATCTGTCATGGAACAAAGTACCTGTGAAGTACCAGCAAAGCTCAATATTATGGAGGAAGTGCTGATAAATAAGTGAGAAATGGCAAACACTTAAGCGTAAAGGCTTATCTATACATTTGCATCTGCTCTTTCATTTTCACTCTCTCTGCTAGGTGACATTAATCTCCCTAAAAAGAGAGCCGGGATGACAGCAAAGTTTCATGTTGAAGAGGAGGAAAAGGAGGATAAAGATGAAGACCGACTGCTGACAGGAGATTGCTGTTGTCAGACAAACAGGGATGGAGAATGCTTCTGAGAAAAGGGATACACCCTAAACCCATCAATCAGTGTCTGTTCAGTCCTCAGTTCTCCGAAACCACGCCGTTGAATACAAACAAGGCCTACAAACGCGTGCGGAACAGCTCCATAATAAACCAATAAATCAATCCAAACAATCAGAGTCGACATAAATTAGCCGAGCAGAGTTATTAGGAAAGTGTACAGAGTACGGTTATCTTACACGATGTGTCCAAGCGATTAATTTGAATTCCAAAGTGTCACGCTGAAGGTTGGCTGATATCAAGTCTTAAGGATAAACCAGCATAAGCCGAGACTAAAGAAGGATTCAGATAAAGGGGATTAGCGGCAAAAGGTCTGGATATATCAGCCGCCGGAGCCCGTTGTTTTACTGTTTGCCACATTCCTAACTGCTGGTGTAAAAGTGGGGTCTCAGGCAAACATCTGTCCTGTCAGCATGAGGGCTCATAAAAGCCAGCCAACAGGAGAGAGAGAGAGACGTTTGTGATTAACTAGTTAGGTTAAGCGGTCTTTCATTCTGAACTCAAGTTCCACCCTAATTCCCAGCAATGGCACTTTTAGGAAAATCAGCGCAGCTAATGGCCCAGCAGTAGCATTGTGCAATAAAGAGCCAAAGAAGACAAGACGAAATTTTTATTTATTTTTTTTTCCTTTCACAATTCAAAGAGACCTTTAGGCTCTACAATCTGTGATCTGATTTATTTTTTTGTGTGTTACAAGCTACATTGTCATTTTCTTTTATTTGTTTGTTTTCTCCACTTCTTTTCGAGAGGGTGCTGAATCACCCGGCGCTCTTTCTCCAATCCATTAACCTCTTTGGAGGGCACCATGATTTCCCTGTTTTTGATACACTTAATGTTCCCTCTCCCCTCTCTATTGTGTCTCATCCCCTCTTCTTTTCTCTTTTTCTTTGCCTTCTCTCCTCCTCCTCCTCCTCCTCCTCCTCCTCTCCATCTCATGCAGTGTTTGGCTGTGAGCGAGAGGCAAGACTGAGGTAAGAAATGAAATGTCTGAGTGATTAATGTTAGCGTGGCAGTGTTGGCTCACGTTGGTCTGAATGGTGTTAATGAGTGTGGCCGCCTGTAGATTAACTAACAGGAGGCCGCGGAGGAAATTACACTTCCTCATCACAACCGCTGGCTGAAGCCCTAGAGAGCTTTTTATCAGGCGCTGGCGGCAAGCTTTTAACCTTGAGCAGCCAAATGGCAACGAATGAGCTCTCCAGTGAATGTTAGACACTATTTCTCACGCCCAGGTGAGAAGAAGCCTTGCTTGTCTGTCTTTGACTTCCTGCAGCCTCCCTCCTTTTTCATTCTTCCCTTTTTTTTTTCCTGTCCCATTTTTGGCACATCCAACCTTTTTACTGTACCTCACGCTATCTCCTATTCTCTGTTAATATCTCTCTTCCCTGGACTCGGTCTTTCCTCCTCTATTATATGCATTTTCCTTGGCTTTCTGTTTTGTGCCTTCCCGCTATCTTTCTCTCCCTCCTGTCCTGCCCGCACAATATTTGTATGCGGCTCCTCTCTACAACACCTCATTAATTCATACTCTCCTCCACCCTCCTTCACCCCCCATTCAGGAGCCACACAATAAATGCAGAGAAGAGGGCACAGACTGAGGTGACTTGCGCTGAGCATATAAAGGAGCTTTGGTTAAATAAAAGTCTAAACGTCTGTTAAATACACATACCCTGGCACTGAGTGCTGTCTGCAGAAGGTTCGTAGCCAGCGTTGCAGGTGCACGAGCCCACGGGAACCATCCACTCGCCGTCCCCGTTGCAGTACAGTTTCAGAGGGACGGATAACTCCATAGCGTTGGTCACGCAGGCCCCCGGGGCAATCACCAAGGAGGTGGCTTCTGCCCCCGTAGCAGTCTCAGGGAAGACGGCAAAATTGGCAATGGTGGTGGAGCACTTCTTGAAGAAAACCCTGACTGAGATGAGAGACATGCAGGCTCCCAGGTCCTGGAAGGCCAGGTAGAAGCCTGCTTTGGAGAGGGGGCCAAAGCTGCGCACTTTGGTGTTGATCCTTCCCGCTTCCAGCAGAGAGAAACTCTCATCTGGGGCAATAGTATCCACCTTCACATAGGGGTTCTCCCTCCACAGTGGGCTGGTGTCTGTGGCCATGTCCCCGTCCGACTCATAGTAAAACAGATTAAAGGTCTCTTTGCAGGAGCCCGGGATGTTGGGGATGCTGGCGCAATCGCGGACGGAGAACTTGAGCTCCACGTAGACACGTAGCACACCCTTGCGGGGTATAAAGTCTGTCCTCAACCAGTTGTTCTGGTTGGGCTGTCGGACATTACACACCTGGTAGGTTCTGATCGGGCTCATGGAGTCATCGTATCCGCTAACCTCCTCCCACTGTGGAGACAACAGGGAGACACTGTGATAAAGGAAGAGGAGGTTCTGTGCAAACTAATGACTGTAAATACTGTGCAGAGCAGAACAGCTTCAAGAATGAAATGAGAAAAAATCCACTTGATTGTCTAATGCTTTTTCCTAATGCAAAAACAGTTCCATTTCTCACTCAGCAACAACCGAGCTGCAGCAGAAACTCAATTTTTTAATATGCTGATAATTAATATTAAATAGTGTTAAATGCAGTGCATCCTAATGCAAACTGCGCACCCATAGAGAACGTTCAAAACAGCTAAGTGATGTCTGGTATAAACAGATTATAGGAATGCAACATGTGCAGAGTAACACACATTCCCACAGTGTATGTGTCTGTGTGTGTGTACATGTGGCCTGTGCAGAATAATTTGCAGCTAAAACGCTTCTAATTGCATGAATCATTCAGAAAATTCTAATTATTATGGACTTTCAATAGAAAACGTTTTCCCATTAAAACAAATTTCACGCATTATGGCTGTTTGACGAGTTCTGATACCGATCGTGTGTTGCAGCTAAGATCATCACAAATTAGTAATTTACGGGGCTCCATCAAAGCCGAACTTCAGTAGCTATTAAACAAAGTGCAGACACACCTATAGAAAGCAGCGCTCACATCAATATCTGTTGCAGTGCAATCGAAACAGCCTCGAGGGAAGATTTGGTTTCTGTAACAAATGTTCCCCCGTATATGTATAATGCAAACGGTGAGTTATTTATTAAAATGGCCATCTAAATGTAATGCTTTCAGTGTGATTGCACTATGGCAGCATTCCGGAGCATTTCAGGTTACACACACTCTTATGCCTACACATACAACACGAGAGCAGATATTTGCATCTGCTGTGGTTTATGTCCCTGTGAGTCTGATGTCTTCCTCTGGAAAGAGTGATTTAAGTGATTTATATGACATGTGCATGCCTTATGTCCACCATGTATGGCTTTATATGTTGTTAACAGTGGTGTCTGTTTTTGGTAACTAACATTAGCAGCTATGATAAATGTATTGGTCGGTCAATAAATTTAGTCCATTAGGAAATAACCTTGTGAGAAGTCAATTGTTTTGATTTTTCCCCTAATTCCACGTTGGACTGAATGCTTCGTTTCCATAACAAATGAGCATTCCAGAAATTGATTATTTCAACCGGAGGAAAATAATGCATAACTCATCTCACGTCTCTGAGCTCCCGTGCAATTTATTCCCAAACGATGAGCCCAAGAGTCAGTATTAGGCGTCGTAAATCACCGGCAACCCGTTGATGCACTACCTGACAAATATGATAATTGCTGGGCCCCCTTGAACGTATGGGCTTGTCAGGCGTGAGGAGAGGGGCTGCCTCGCCAGTCGTGACATATGACTTCATGGATGCTAGGACATTCAGAGCCGGCCCTTGTTGGAAAAAGAAGGAGCCGGGGCTGCCGGAGATCGTTTCCATGGAAACCCACCATTTCCATTGACTGACTTTGCGCTCATGTAGCGAAGACAAATTACACTGGCCGAGTGTGGGGGAGGTCTGTCAGGCTGTTAGCCCTGGGGTCAAATTCATGTTGTTTTATTTTCTCACAATTCCTATAGGGGGTATCAACTGAAAACCTTAATTTCTGCTTGTAATGCGCTCCTGGGCCCACATTATAAAAGACACAGACACATGCTTTTAGTTATCAGACTCTTCTATCCCAGGGAGACATTCAAGGTAAAGCTCGGCTAATAGTCCTTAAACATGATGGGGATTTGTCTCGTCTTTCTGTGTGCTTGCTCATTAGTATGTTTAAAGTGCAATATGCAAAAATGCTATCCTTTGTCAAGCTTTTCACATGGTCCAAAAACTGAAAATCTTTTGATATCTTCCACACAATGTCACACAGTGTGCTTCTCATTTGCTTTATAGAATCCAAGAAAGCAAACATACACTGCAAAAACAAAGCTATAAAACAGTAGGAGGTGTGCTGTTCAAGGCAGACTGGGCTCTATTAACAAGCAAATGGAACAAATGCTGTTAAAGAGCGAGAGGGAAAAAAAACACACACACATACACACACAAAAAAAGAACCCCAAACCAAACACATGCACACGCAAACTCACCCCGCTCTCTGGGAATGTGGTCCAAGCCAGCTCTGTGGTAGCCCACCGACTGTCCATAAGGGTTTCTGCAAATTAAGAGTAGGAGTAAGGTTCACAAACTGGGAATTAAATGGTGTGAGGAAGAAAAAACAAAGTGTTGCAACGCATTAAAGACCACACACAAGCTCCCTGCGCTCTACAAAGGATGCAGGTAAAAAAAAAAAAGTCCTCTCCCCCTCGCTCCATAACATCCACCCACATGCGTTCAGTTTTTGAAAGCTCTGACAATCACGGCATATCTGTGATGCTGCCTAATTAAGGCTTTCTCTGTGTTTGGCACTCACAAATGCACTTCTTTCAATATTCATTTGTGGACCAAAGAACAAAGCCTCCTCAAAGATGTCTTCTGAGGGAAATATCCCATTAACAAGAAGCTGGGGGGGGGGGGGGGGGCCAAAAAAAAAAGTGGCCCC
>VVAS01119647.1:8653-23144 GCA_015103295.1 Ptychochromis oligacanthus
AAGGAGTTGTTTGGGTAAGGGCTAGCTTTTTTTTTTTTTTTTGCCTTTATTGTAATATATTAACGTTACTCCTGAATATTCCAGTAAAATCAGCCTAAAACACCCATCCAAGGTAACTTCAAACTAAACTACATGGTGTTCTGGAACCATTTGGAGTACATGCATGGTTTTTGTGTCTTCTGAAAGGTAACACTCTCAGGTTTTTTCCCCTGTAGTCAGAATCCCTAAAAGTACTTCTGCCATTCAAAAATATAAGATTAAAAACACTTTGTTTTTGTTGTTGTTGTTTTATTTTTTATTTTTTAAATAGCTGGAAAACACAATACGGACACAGATTGAATTTGTGTGTGAAAACAGTGATCCTTCAATTTGAAGTTCATTTTTGGGAAGGGGGGTGAATAGGGCAGGTTGTGAGTGAAGATTGTGTTGGTGTGTGTGCAAAAACCTCCTGTGTTTTCAGTGCTTTCGGAGGCGGCATGAGATGGCACACACTACTGCTCAAGTTGTTTGCTTGGAGAGTTCTCCCTCAGAGGCTTCGGGAAATTACAGTAGAACTGCACATTGACAGTCTGACCCTCATGGTGCACAAACAGCATGCTCCTGGTCTCACTGATCACCTAAAGCATTGCCTTCAGAATTGGAAACTGTGGACTCTTTGGCCATCTCAGCACTGCTCTGTTGTAGCCAGAGACTCAGCTCTCATTATCTTCACATGAAATTCAGGTCAGTTTGAAACAGAAGTTGATGTTGATGATGCTCTCTGTGCAAGTTTAAGGTCCGTGGTGAAACTGCAGAGAGCATAGTGTACGTGGTCAGAACTTTCAGGGAGAGATCTAAAAATAGCAGCCACGGTGGAAGCTGTGTGGATATGCCCGAGAAAATGACCTTGAATGAGATTAACCAAATTTAAATGATACAGGGCTTTTGATTTTTATGGATCTATTCATGAATCGTTTTGATTACACCCCCTTATATGTCTTTTTTATCTTGAGCTCTTTCCAATAAGAGAAACACAAAAAAAAAAGCCTCATCACAGCCATCAGAAAATTAATGGATGGATGGATGGATGGATGGATGGATGGATGGATGGATGGTTTACCCAATATTCCCACCCTTCTCAAAGTTTGTTTCTTTTTCATTTTCTTGTTTTCTAGAAAAGGGTCAACAACTTACTGTGTAAACCTTTAAACAATATTAAATCTGGAGAAGATCTGTTGATGCAGAAAGTCACAGCTGTGTCTATGTGTTTCCTGCAGATGTCCATCAGATATTACAGATTAAAGAAGAAGATCCCTGGAGAACAAGTCTGTACCAGCAGGACCTACCTCTACAAAACATAAAGGAGGAGCAAGAAAAACCTTTGTCTGGTCAAGTGCGAGATGGTCTGGAGGAGGCTGATATCACCAGCAGCGAACGGGAATTCACGATTGTTCAACTGAAGAGTCAAGATGAAGAGACATCTAAAGTCTCACAGTTTCATCAAAGGCCATCTGAAGACAACAGCGAGGCAGAGCCTCCAACCAGTGGGACAGATGAACAGATAAAAACAGAAACTGATGGAGAGGACTGTGAAGGACCAGAACCAGCCCAGAACCTGGCTCTAAACAGTCATATACAACCAAGTTCTGATGAAAATTCCGCAGTCTCATATGAGACTGAAGTCAGTATTGATGATAATGATGATGATGATGATGATGAATGGCAGGAGCCTTTGTCAGATTCTGAACCTGAAAGTGAAGACAGTGACAAGGTTTGGATTAACAGCAGGGCAGGTGTAAATCGTGATGTGGGACGCAATGCAAAAAAAGCCTTTACATGTTCAGAGTGCGGTAAACAGTTTCTTTACAAACAGTCTCTTCAGAGACACATGACGAGTGATTCAGGAAAAAGGGCTTCAAGCTGTTTGGTTAACAGAAAATGTTTTAGAGTGAAGCAAAGTGGAGATTCACAGACGACAGTCCACACAGAAAAGAAAAAATTTTGCTGCGATGTTTGTGGACAAAGATTTAATCAAAACACACATCTAAAGACACACATGAGAATCCACACAGAGGAGAAACCGTTTCATTGTGACGTTTGTGAAAAAGCATTTAGACATCAGTATAATCTTCACATACACGTGAGAACTCACACAGGAGAGAAACCGTTTGGTTGTGGTGTTTGTGGTAAAAAGTTTACACAGAGGATGCATTTCAAAACACACATGAGCGTCCACACAGGAGAGAGACCTTTTGTTTGTGACGTTTGCAACAAAAGATTTTCACAACTAGGGGATCTAAAGAGACACAACAGTGTTCACACGGGAGATAAACCATTTGTTTGTGATGTTTGTGGAAAAAAATTTACACAGAGGACACAGTTTAGGACACACATGAGCGTTCACACAGGAGAGAAACCATTTGGTTGTGAAGTTTGTGTTAAAAGTTTTACCTGTAAGAAAAATCTTAAGACACACATGAGAGTCCACACAAGAGAGAAAACCTTTTGCTGTGGGGTTTGCAGTAAAAGCTTTTCACAACCAGGGAGCCTTAAGAGACACTCGAGTATCCACACAGGAGAGCGACCGTTTGGTTGTGATTTTTGTGGTAAAAGATTTAATCGACAGGAAAATCTGAAGATGCACAAAAGAAGCCACACGGGAGAGAAACCCTTTTACTGTAACGTTTGTGGCAAAAGATTTACCCGAGGGGGAAGTCTGAAGAGTCACATGAGACTTCACCTCGTGGTTGTAGTGAAAGATTTTGACCATAATCTGATGAACTGAAGCAGCATTATTTTTTTTTTTTTCTCAAGAGTTTATCTTTAACAAAGGTGTATTTGCTTTTGTGGGAGAACATATTGCTCTTAATATTCCAAGATTGATATGTTGGCAATCTGTGAAATATATAATTTATAGTAAAGCTATAGTGAAAACTGGTCTGACACTACATGTAATATTGTCCACATGCCCTTCTTGCAGGTTTTGGACTCACGGCAGTGCAATAATTAATTACTGTTGTGGTTCTCATATATTTCTGGCATCAAAAATAAAACGAATAAGAAATGGCACCTTTTAATTGCTGTTATATTGTTTAAACATGTAATATTTTAGTGCTGCTCATAAAATAACATTTATGAGAAACAGAAATTTAAAAAATGATCTAAGCAAAGACCAAAGAGGGAATACAGACAAAAGCCCTTCAGCAATCCAAGGCACTCGTGTTCACAGAACATTTCCCCCAAAATATCGGATTCCTTTGTTGTTGTTGCTTTCCTGCTACAGTTAGTGAAGATATATTATTTAGTTTTTTATGTTTCTCAGTGTGTAATACTGTATTCTGTTGTTGGATGCTTCAAAATATAAAATAAAAAAGGTAGGAAAAACAGTGGTGGAATGTAACTAAGTACATTTACTCAAGTACTGTTCTTAAGCAAGCAACCTCGTGGCTGAAAAAAATAAAAATGAATGAATACAAAAAAGTTGCAGTTCCTTTAATGACTCCCATGTTAAAATGTCAAACTTTACAGCAGAAATAAACATGTTTACAGCCGGTTAGAAAAAGTGATTTCGTTTTTATAACTCATCCATTTGGATTTTGTTAAGCCATACGGTGGGAGGCAGGGCTGCTTTGACTGTTGGATGTTACAACTGTAGCGGATAGCTGTCTGTGAGGCTTAACCTCCACTAACTCTACATAACTGAACTGGACCTCTTGATCGTATTTGTGCTGTTGGTGTCTTTTGGAGCATTTTTGATGGAATAATATGAAAAATAGCAGCTGGTTGTGTGGTACTGCTTGTCCAAGACGTCTGTGCTCCAAAATGAAATGAAATTCTCGCTTTTTATTAGTCTGTTAACTTAGCTGTAATTAGCAGGTATCTGAATGCGTTTCACCCGTACAGTTTACTGGATGCGGCTTGCTAAGCAATCTTGTTAGTTTTAGCTGATAGCTGAGTAAATTACCAACCAATAAACAGTGGTATGCAATGAGAGCAATGTATTACACTAATTACTTCTTTTTTTTAAAAGTAAGGAGTAATTACATTAATTACTCCCTGGAGACAGTAATTTGTTAGACTATTCATTATATTACTTTTACGTTACTCTGTAACAGGACCTGAAATGTTACATAATAACCAGTTAACAATATGACCCTTAGGCTACAGTCCCGCACACTGACATGAATCCTTGTCCTAATGTGGACACACATATGATCTTTTCTTCAGTCTTTCAGTTTGAACACAAAGCGAAGTTGAAAAGCAGCCCAGAGCGACTTCTGAGTGATAAAAATAAAAATAAAAATAATGGTTATATCTCCACTTCTCCAATATTTTCTTCCTCCCCGCACGTGAACTGACATCAGCTGATTGCAGCTGATTGTGAGAAGAAAAAAGGCATGTTTGATGCTTATCTTTCTTTCTATCTGCCCACTGCAGACAACTGAAGAATCTTTGTAATGCCAGTAACAATAATAATTGTAACTGGAATGCGATAACTGAATTTAGTCCGGTAATGTGTGACATTACTGCGTTAACAGAAAATGTAATGTGATTACAGTAATGTGTTACAAAGTAACGCATTACACCCAACACTGCTGATAAATAAGGAGCACATTTTACAAACTGAACATCATTTTTTACTAAATATTAAAATTAATTTTGAGCCCATAACCTCATCAGGTAAGTATTTACACAGCAAGGGAGCTGAGGGCTGTTTTCCTATAGAGCTCTATGTAAGCGTGAGTCTTTTTCCAACCTGTTGAGTCGCCCCCCTGCTGGTCATTTAGAAGAATGCAGGTTTAAAGCACTTCCCTGTTGGCGTCACTTTTCAGAACTGGAAGCTGTCTCCATCTTTCATATACAGTCTATGCTTCTGTGTGGGGTTCGTTTTTCAGTAACGGGCTGTTTGGCCTCAGAAGGGTCCTACCTGAGTATTTGTGTCGCGGCCACATTAAGCTGCTGGAATACTCTAAATACCGAGGATACACTCGACCATCCTTAATGAAAGGAAAGGAGAAAATCCAACCGTTCACAGAAACAAACCATCAATATGACTGACAGCAGACACGGACACTCACGTGAATTACTGCTGTTTTCCATCTTGTACCATAATTTGTTAATATGCGGATATATTATGGAATTTCAGCCCTTTATTTAAACACACAGGCCAACTGTGAATGTGAAACGTACTTTTTTTTTTAAAAAGTTGCTGCCTTGTGAGAGGCTCTTTGTAAAGTGGGGTTTACAGATAAAGATAATTAGCTACAGGATATTAAAATGTTTAAAGTTATGGTTGTAGTGCTACTCAGTTTGCATTGGTTATGCCGTCATTTTGCACTTTTAAAGGGATTAATAATTCATTTTCCAATGCTAAAAGAAGAAGAGTTATAAATCAGACGATCAGTTCAGCAGGAAGCGAAAATATGCGTGTGTAGGAACCTTCTATTTGTTGAACTCTGTTGCAAGGCGGGACAAAACAAAGGACGGACTGGGTCGCATAGAAAGTGTTTTTATTGTTCGTGTTTCCAGATTCTGACCAACGCGGGGAAATAATTTAGGCTTAAGCCAAGAAAAAGCGACGGAGCGCTGGAGTTACCTGTGTGCTGCTGAACAGGTGTGTGATCTGCTGTGGCCATGAGCATGATTACCAGCGAGGGGGAACACATCCAAATATTGTAATTCAGCCTTTAAAATGCAGCGAAAACACAGGAGTTTTCTTCGCTTTTTCCGCCCACAGCTGCACGTAAACCCCCTCCCTGCATCAGCCAGTCACTGACAGCCAAACCTCACAATGTCCGAGCCTGTCGTCGTTTTGTTGTTGTTATTATTTATTCATATTTCTAACTGATAAAACAACCCCCTGTGCTTGGACCGGCGGAAGAGGTGAGTCGGGATGGGAGGAAGCTCGTCTGCAAACACCTCTGATCATGTATATACAGCCCAGTTCATTACGTGTAAACTTAACGCGCTTACTGAAAAAGATAAAAACATTAGAAACTATGGGACCTCTTTGCAGACCGCAGCTAAAACTAGGAGCACCAAAACTTACTGAGAATCTAAATTAGGGACACAGTGGATTCACGCTGGATGTTCTGCTGTATATCCATAATTTATGCACTGTGTTTCTCAAACAAGAAGATTACATATGCAGCTGTCGAAGAGAAGGGTGGGAGGTGGGGTGTCCTACACTGTAAAAGGTGGCTGGGAAAAATTAAAATGTCGTAACTGATAAGTACACAGATATTTAGCGTCATTAAACTTTATAGAAAGCCAGCGAGAGCAGGCGGATGTTTTACACTTAAAGTCTTCATGCACAAACGATGAGTTATTCATGTGTGCACTCAGTCAGCTGTTTTGATGAATAACTGATACTGAAATGCTGTCATTTGTTTGATAACAGCTTCAGTACCTGAAAGTTGGATGTGTACTAGAGATGCCTCGAAGAAAGAGCCTTCGACTGGGTGGACTCAGTTTGCTGCCCCCCACATCTGCACCAGCCACATCAGACGTGGCACCGACACAAGTCGGGAGAGGTCTCGGTAAGTGCCAGGATAAGATCGTTACTGTGACCTCGTTCCAAATTAGTGCCTTTCGCTTCCTTTTTTTCCCCAAACTTTTCCCCATTTCAGTCAAACTCCTGGGTGAACTGAACTTAGGATTTTACAGTCCATAAAATTTATTTGACAAAGCATGTGATGAAAAGACACTTCTCTGGACCATGTGTGACTGCAGTTATGGCTCAAACGTCTCTCAGATACTTCAGGCAAGGTAGAAAGCACCTCCAGTATGAATAGCACTGTACCTCAGCGCAGCGAGGAATACTGTGTGTCGCCGTCTCCCAGTCACATTTGGATCTTTGTTGATGCCCTTATTGGTTCTCATTCATTCCTAAAGAAGTTGTATTTTTCACCTGTTCTGCTGGAGCAAAGAAATTATCTCCTGTCACAAAGATCAGAAAACTGAGCATTGATGCTAGATACCTCACAGGTCTTTTGGAGCCAAGCAGCCTTCCCGATGTCCACCTATAAGGAGAAAGGCCAGAAATGAAGGCTGCTACAGAGAATACAGATCCTGCTCCAGAGTACGCCAGCATGACCATAATGAATACAATGTGACGGGACAAAACAGCTCAATAGTACCCAAAAGAGTGGTGCCAGTTTAGCTCACTGGGTTGAGCAGGTGACCCATATACCTTAGAGCAAGTGCAGAGTTTGAATCCGCCCCAAGGCCATTCACTGCGTGTCTTCCCCCTGCTC
The DNA here is from genome assembly GCA_015103295.1 of Ptychochromis oligacanthus. Classification (NCBI taxonomy): domain Eukaryota; kingdom Metazoa; phylum Chordata; class Actinopteri; order Cichliformes; family Cichlidae; genus Ptychochromis; species Ptychochromis oligacanthus. The sequence goes on from VVAS01119647.1 coordinate 15,889, forward strand.
TTTCTCCCAGCTTTCCTGACTTGTCTCCACTGTCCTATCATAATTAGGGATGTGTGCGACTAGTCGAGTAGACGACTAATCGTCACTATTGTCACTAGTCGGTACCAGATGTACTAGTCGTTTAATCTAATTGTCAACATTTTAATTGATGCCCAATGGCGGTAAATTGTTGTGTCCTAAATGTTATGCAGCCATCAGCCACTAGATGGAGCTGCAGCCCCGACATTGTTGTAGAAAAACACCATAACCCTGTTAATCTAGGCCTGATCTTTTTGTTAGGCCTATTATTAAGAGTTATTTTGAAAGCTGATGATTTATTGTTTTGTTATTACTTCAGAGTTTAACATTTATTGAGATGATTTTCATGAACTGTAGAACAATGTGCATCGTTCATAATGCACGGCACAGTGTGCCACACTTTTCAGTCGCAGTTTATTTACTTTTGTTAATTTGTCATATTTTGACAATACATTAACATCTTTTGTAGTAACATGTTTTTATATCATATTTTTTTCTTCTTCTTCTTCGTTGTCTACTTGGAGTATAACATGCAATGCTCATAATACACGATGTGAGGTGCCGCACAGTTAAGTCGCATTTGAAGTATGATTCATTATTGAAGAATATGATTAATGCCTTTGTTTAGACAGTTTTTGACACTGTCTGTTAAACAGTCCTCAAATTTAACTTGATATCTGAGTGTTTCTTAGTTTTAGACTAGTTGGGTAGTCTAATTTTTTTTCTCGTTTAGTCAACTAAGAAATTAGTCACCAGGAACAACCCTAATAACAATAAAGGCTAAAAAGCCTTAAAAATATTTTAAAAAATACACAAAAGAAGGAGCACGATTAAATACAAAATAGAGAAAAGTAAAATAAAATAAAATAGCTCATTTAATAAAAATCTAAATATAATACAATAAGGTGCTTAATAAGTAAAAACCAAACAAATAGATACAGATATTTTTATATGAGGTGGTGTGTGCCTCCATAGTGTAGTGGATAACACATTCGTCTTGCACGCGAAAGGTTGCTGGTGTGATTCCAGCCGGAGACACATGTCCCCCTAGAGGTTGCGTCAGGAAGGGCGTCCGGTGTAAAACTCTGCCAAACCAAACATGCGGAGCGACCCGCTGTGGCGACCCCTTGCGACAAGGGAGCAGCTGAAAGTAGCTTTACTTTGGTGGTAAATGTTTCTGTATCTGTTCTTGTTGCAGCAGAAATGAATCATCTCCCTTTCAGCCTTGTGAAAATTTATTAGAAACTTGCTCTGGAATATTTTCAGTTAGGCTGATCTTACTGTTTTAATGTACTGGAGTGTTAAGCATTCTGGAGAAAAATGCCATTTATTTGTGGCATTAGCATGTTACATTATATTTATGGGTAATGAAATCTGAATGGAGATCATGTATTAGTTCTTATTTATTATTGGATTTTTGTTTGTATCTTAAAGGTTAACAACTTTTAATATTTTCAATAATATTTAAATTGTTTAAGATATGTGTGATTACAGATTACACTCGTACATCGCATTTATCCATAATATAAATGTGTGTTTCACTGTTCGCTGCAGATGTCCAGCAGATTTTGTTAATTAAAGAAGAGATGCCCTGGAGCCCATGTCAGGATCAGCAGGACCCAGACCTCCTCAACATAAAGGAGGAACAGGAGGAACTGTTGACCAATCAGGAGGGAAAGAAGCCTAATGGTCTGGAGGAGGCTGATAACACCAGGTTCCCAATCACTGCACGTCCTGTAAAGAGTGAAGATGATGACGAGAAACCGCAGTTCTCACACACTCATCAGTGCCCAGCTGAAGACGGCAGAGCAGCAGAGCCGCCGACCAGCAGCTCAGGCAAACGGATTAAAGCAGAAACTGATGGAGAGGACTGTGGAGGAGCAGAACCAACCACAACCCCTAATCCAAATAATCATTTACAACCAAATATTGATGTGAAAATTTCAGCCTCTTATGAGACTGTGGTCAATATTAATGACAAATGGCAGGAACCTTTGTCAGAACCTGAACCTGAAACTGAAGACAGTGAAAAGTCAGGTGTAAATAGTGACGTGGGCTGCAACACTACCAAAAAACCCTTTATCTGCTCTGAGTGCGGTAAACAGTTTCTCCATGACTGGTCACTTCAGAGACACATGAGACTGCAGTCAGGGAAAAAACCTTCGAGCTGTTTGGTTAATAATAAATGTTCTAGAGTGAAGCAAAATGTGGATTCACAGGAGACAGTCCACACAGAAGAAAAACCATTTGGCTGTGATGTTTGTGGACAAAGATTTAAGCTGAACGTGAATCTTAAGGCACACATGAAAGTCCACACGGGAGAGAAGCCATTTAGTTGTAGTATCTGTGAAAAAAAATTTAGACATCAGTGCAACCTTAAGACACACATGAGACTCCACACAGGAGAAAAACCATTTGGCTGTGGCATGTGTGACAAAAGATTTACACAGAGTATGCATTTAAAGACACACATGAGAATCCACACAGGAGAGAAACCATTTGGTTGTGATGATTGTGGTAAAAGATTTTCACGACTAAGGATTCTGAGGTCACACATGAGAGTCCACACAGGAGAGAAACCATTTGATTGTGATGTTTGTCATAAAAAATTTTCACAACTGGGCGACCTAACGAGACACAAACGTGTCCACACCGGGGAGAAACCATTCAGTTGTAGTGTGTGTGGTAAAAAATTTACACAGAGGATGCATTTCAAGACACATGTGAGAATCCACACAGGAGAGAGACCTTTCAGTTGTGATGTTTGTGGCAAAAGCTTTAACTGTAAAAGAAATCTGAAGACACACATGAGAGTCCACACAGGAGAGAAGCCATTTGGTTGTGATGTTTGTGGTAAAAGATTTTCACAACAAGGAATTTTGAAGAGACACACGAGCATCCACACAAGAATAAAGAGACTTGTACTTGATCAATCAACAGGAACAGCCCCATCAGAATTGGTGCCGACAGATTTTAGGAACAGAAGAGGTAAGACACGTTTGCTTACCTGATACTCTTGATTGAATAGCATTATTTTGTCCAGTGGTACTAGTATATTAAGTGCATGTGTAATAGGTGACATGTTCATTTGTCCAGTATCTGTGCTTTATAAGGTTTGGTATTGAGACCCAATTCCACATCATCAATCCAAACGGAAGGATTTAGAACTCAGACTAACGTGGGTTTCACGTTACACACTTTGTGTGATCCACATGAATTATATAAAGTCAGAGTTCTCTATAATTTACATGTGTTTTAATGTGTCCTGCAGATGTCCACCAGATGTTGCAGATTGAAGAAGGTGTTTCTTCAAGCCCCAGTCTGGACAAAAAGGACCAATCAGGTGTAAACTGTGATGTGGGATATAACACTGCCAAGCAATCCTTTAGTTGCTCTGAGTGTGATAAAACATTTTTCTACAAACGGTCTCTTCAAAGGCACAGGAAATGTCATTCAGTAGAAAGATCTTCCAGCGGTTTGCTTAATAAGAAATGTTCTAAAGTGAATCAAAACGTGGTTGACACCGACAAGAAAATGTTTGGATGTGATATTTGCGGACAGAGATTTAACCAAAACTCCCATCTGAAGATACACATGAGAATCCACACAGGAGAGAAACCATTTAGTTGCAAAATTTGTGGAAAAATGTTTAGACGTCAGTATAGTCTCGATAGGCACATAAGGGTCCACACAGGAGAGAAACCATTTGCTTGTGGTGTTTGTGGTAAAAGGTTTTCAAATCTGTGGGATCTAAAAAGACACAGGAGTGTTCACACAAAGAGCCCTCGACCCGATGAACCCAAAGATCTTGGTTTGGTGCCTCCCATACCTTCATCAGCCACATCAGAATTGGTGCAGACACAAGTCAAGACAGGTGCAGGTAAGTGACACGTTTGTTTCCCTTAATTGTAACATATTTACTTGACATGCAACTCATATTCTTGATTAAACAGATTTTAATTATTTTCACAAAACTTTGCAAAACTGTGTTGTCCAGTATTGGTGTTATGTTAACCTAACCTTTATCAGATTAATTTCTAGATTGAAATGCTTACAACTGCCCCTTGGTATGAAAAAATACATTATTATTAGCTATTAAACTATTACTATAATTCCTTCTAGAAGCACATTTTGCCGGTTGGCAGCTTTCTTGCACTTGTCTGAGTCCTTATTCTGAAGCATTGTCTAAATTAATCCTAAATTCAGTGGTCAGTGACATTAAAAAACTGCAGGTATAAAATTACTAGTCAAATCGGATTTAAAAAAAAAAAAAGTAAACATTTGCCAACTTTCCTGAAAATAAATCTTTAAAAGGCCCTTTTCCCATGGAAACTAACCCACCATCTTTGCTGTTATAAAATTCTCCCAAAATTTTTTTTGAGTGCCACGTCTCTGTCTTCTGTTGTCTCTGATTACCTAAAGTATTAAAATATTGCGGCTAAATGTATAACACATTGCGTGGTCAGTAAGATTAGAAAAGTGCTCTATAAAGGTGAGGTTGCAGCGGTCCTTTCTTCTCACAATCAGGCTTTTAATACTAGCCAGTTATGGCTAGTATTTAAAGTGGTGGAGGGGTGGTGATTTGGGCGTGTTTTGCAGCCAGAGGACCTGGGCACCTTACAGTCATTGAGTTGATCATGAACTCCTCTGTATACCAAAATATTCTAGAGTCAAAGAGGCCATCTGTCCAACAGCTAAAGCTTGGCCCAAATTAGGTCATGCAACAGGACAAAGATCCCAATTACAGCAGCAACAGAAGGACTGAAAAAGAAAAGAATCATGGTGTTGTAATGGCCCAGTCAAAGTCCAGACCTCAATCCAACTGAAATGCTGTGGTGGGACCTTAACAGAACTGTGCATAAATGAATACCCGCAAACCTCAATGAACTGAAGCAACATTTTAAAGAAGAGTGGGCAAATTCCTTCATAACAATATGAGAGACTAATAAAGTTATACAGAAAATGACTACTTCAAGTTATTGCTGCTAAGGGTGGCTCAACAACTTATTGAATCATGGGGTGTACTTACTTTTTCACAAGACTGTAGATGGATAGCCCTTATGATGACCACAATAATGCTCTCAAGGTAAAGTTAGTGAAATTACCTTTTAAGTTGCCTAGGGCTCATAAAGTTAATTATGTATTTATTAGGACAGTTTTAATTTTTTCAAAATCTGTTTTATAAAGGTGGGGCTGAATGTACCACACAGAACACACCTTTTTGTGTCAAATACTGGTGAATATATATTTATATATTTTTTTCTCAAATATTCAGATATCACCTTTGTCATGTAACCCAGTGGTTCACAATCTGTTGTAGAATGTAATCTAACAAGACTGGCTGATCAGTACACTACCTGACTTGACGCAGCTTTAACCAGCAAATAAAATAGGTTGGTATATACACGCTAATACTTTTAAAAAGCCTTTAAAAGCATTTAGTTCTTGGCATTCCCCAGGATCACCATGTTAGATTATTATTTTATAAGGGGAGTGAATATTGAGCATGTAAAATATTTCCAACCCTCTCAATATTGATTTGTTCTTATTGATAGTATGTTTATTTTATAGTGTCCTATAAAAGGGCCTCAACTTTTTTTTTTCATACTTTAACCCTCTGAGTGAGTTGGTGATGACCCTAACCTTAACCCTATGCTATCAAAATATGTATATTTAGTTTTGTTTTTAAATTGTTTTCCAAAGTCTTGGCAGTTGGAGACAAAGAAAGGCATTATTTTAATGGAATTGTGTCAAAAACTGTTTATATTTTTTCCTAAAACATCCTCTTTACTCTTCACACAGTTAGGGTTAGTGTCAGGGTCACTTCACCAGTGACGACTTAGACCTCAGAGAGTTAAATTACATATAACATGTTGAGGATGTGTGCAAATACGTGGTAACACACATTTTCACAGTTGTCCATAATGCAGATGTTTTTCACTGTTCCTGCAGATGTCCAGCAGATGTTGCCAATTAAAGAAGAGGTTCCTTGGAGCCCAAGTCTGGACCAGCAGGACTCACAGCCACTCCACATAAAGGAAGAACAAGAGGGACTCTTTACTCGTCAGGAGGGAGAGCAGATTAGTGGCCTGGATGAGGCTAAAATCCCCAGGTTTCCATCCACTGGTGCTGCTGTGAAGAGTGAAGATGATGAAGAGAAACCTGAGTCCTCACAGCTTCACCAAAGACCAGGAGAAGACAACAGAGAGGCAGAGTATCTAACCAGCAGCTCGGCTAAACAGATAAAAGCAGACACTGATGAAGAGGACTGTGGAGGACCAGAACCAGCCACAAACCTAGATCCAAATAGTCATTTACAAGCAAATGCTAATGCTAATGGAAAGGCTTCAGACTCTCATGAGACTGAAGTCAGTGCTGATAATGAAGGGCATGAGCCTCTTTCAAGTTTTGGACCTGAAACAGAAGATAGTAACAAGGGCTGGAAGGAGAGCAGGGCATATAAGCCAGAGGTAAATAGTGATGTGGGATGTAACACTGCCAAAAAACCCTTTAGCTGCTCCGAATGTGGTAAACAATTTTTCTACAAGCAGTCCTTACAGCGACACTGGAAATGCCATTCAGGTAAAGAGGCCTCCAGCTGGTTGGTTAATAAATGTTTTAAAGTAAAGCAGAATGTAGATTCACAGATGACAGCGCACACAGAAGAAAAAACATTTGGTTGTGATGTTTGTGGACAAACATTTACCAGAAGCACAAATCTTAAGATCCATGTTAGAGTCCACACAGGAGAGAAACCATTTAGCTGTAACATCTGTGAAAAAACATTTGGACATCATTGTAATCTAAAAACACACATGAGAATCCACACAGGTGAGAAACCGTTTGGTTGCAGTTTGTGTGATAAAAAATTTACACAGAGGATACATTTAAAGACGCACATGAGTGTCCACACCGGAGCAAGACCATTTGTTTGCGATGTTTGTAACAAAGGATTTTCACAGATGAGGATTTTGAAGTCACACATGAGCATCCACACAGAAGACAGGCCATTTGGTTGTGACGTTTGTCCAAAAAGATTTGCAAAACTAGGGGATCTAAAGAGACACGAGAGTGTTCACGCTGGAGAGAAACCATTCAAATGTACCGTCTGTGAAAAACAGTTTACACAGAGGATACATTTCAAGACCCACATGAGCATCCACACAGGAGAGAGACCATTTTGTTGTGAAATTTGTGGTAAAAGATTTAAGTGTAACAGAAATCTTAAGCTACACATG
>VVAS01119657.1:0-14901 GCA_015103295.1 Ptychochromis oligacanthus
CTCAGGTCTGAACTGATTTCTTTTGTCTTTGGCATGATGCTTTCTCAATGACAGCTCAAACCCTTGCTGAAGTTGTTATACTGTGTGTACATTGGAAGATAACCCTCAGTTTTAACTTGATTTTACAAGCTTTGAGCATTACAAAGTTAAAGCACAGCATTGCACAGCAGTGGTTTGTGCTATGGCTCAATAAAAAGGTCAGTTTTTCAGAGGGCTAATAATTTTGACCCTGGTAGCTTTTGGTTTTTGTGAAATAATTTTGTTTCTGTGTGAAAACTCAAATAATGTAAGCATCCAAAATGAAGCTAGGATGTTTGGAACCGCTGTGTTAAAAATTCCTTGCTCTGTTTAACAGCACTTGGGAAATATTTTTAAAAAACTGACATTTTCATAGGGGGGTAATAATTCTGTCCTCAGGTGTATGTAGCTGATGGTTGCTAGTAGACATTTCAGACTCCAGTTGTGTAGGTAACCCTCTAATTTATTTACCATGCTCTCATATGTCAACCAGTATTATCCCATTGGTAGTTTGTTCAATTGCTTTCATCAAAGTTGAGAAAAGACAGAAGTGTACAGCCCCCAAGTCAAACTGAACTATGCCTGGGCCTACTTCTTCAAACAGGCCAGGGTATGGTAGGCTTAATCGTGCCTGGGTACCACACACAGCGTCACACTATTCAAAAGAACTGGACTTTAAGGGTCAAACAAGCTCCGGCACAGTGTGCACCACCTAGCATGAGTACACCCTTAAATGGGAAATGCTGAAGTGCTATAGCATGGTTATCTTGCCAGGCTTCCGTGTTTGTTCCATCCAAAGACCTTGAGGCTTTCATAAAACAAATGAGACACACAACACTTGAAAACTTTTGCAAATAACGAAGGCACTGAGCAGTAAATTTCTGACAGTGCATCCAGAATATTTACTGCTTTAACTTCATTTACCTGTGTATTTATTTATTTACTTATTTATTTTTGTACTCAGAAGATAAAACTACTGAAGTCAGGAAATGTCATAAATCTACAAACTATGACATTAGTTGGTGCTATAAATCAAAAGAACCTGTAGTATGCACTCACGTCATGCAGTGTGTGTTGGACTCAGATGAAGGACAAAGCCTCTATGCCTAAGGTATGTGTGTGTTTTGTATTATCTCTGTCAGACCTCAAAGGCTGCTGAGTCACCAGGTGGTGTGTGTGGTCAAAGAACAACAGCCATTGATGTTTTATTAAGCACCATCACTGTGACAGGCTGCAGAGCTACAAGTAGTCTTTGTTGGTGTGGTTATCTGTGTACTGCTGGACAAAGTGTGACTGCACACAGCCAGGTGGAGAAAATGTTAAAGAAGTCAGTGCAGTGAGATATTAGATTTTACTTGTTATAATGAAAAACTGACACATTCAATGTAACCTTTGCTCAGGGTACCAACATTGCAGCTGGTCGAGCCATTGGGGTTGTAGTGGCAACAGGGGTGCAGACCGAGATTGGGAAAATCCGAGATGAGATGGCCTCCACTGACCCTGAAAGGACCCCGCTACAACAGAAACTGGACCAGTTTGGAGAACAGCTGTCCAAGGCAAGAATCAGGGTGTTCTTTTGTGTAATGTTTAATGCTTAGAGTTACTTTGGACTCCTGATGTGTCTGTGTGATTAACTAACTCTTGTTTTGAGCGCTTTGAGTGCTCAAGTAGAGTAGAAAAGCGCTATATGGGAACCAGTCCATTTACCATTTACCATTTTGCAGGTCATCAGTGTGATCTGTGTGGCTGTGTGGGCTATCAATGTAGGACACTTTAATGACCCGGTCCATGGAGGCAGCTGGCTGAGAGGGGCTGTTTACTATTTCAAGATTGCCGTCGCCCTGGCTGTAGCTGCCATTCCAGAAGGTCAAGCATGTTAAACTTAACTTCTTCATCACACATGGTTGTCACTGATGTTTTATTTTGGTGTTTTTGCAAGCACAACAATACAGGCATGTAATTTTTAAAATCACTTGGCTGACAAGATCTCTGCTGAGAAACAGAATGATCAGCCATTTCTCTGTAACTTTAGACATCTCTTTGAGAGCAAGGCACATAAAATCACCTGCTGTAGATGGATCAGATCAGTGGCTTTAGGAATAAAACTGCAAATGACTTCCCTGGATATGAGCATGGTAAGAATTCTTTACTCTGCCTGTTGTATTCCCTCCCAGGCCTTCCAGCAGTTATCACCACCTGCCTCGCACTGGGAACCAGGAGGATGGCCCGAAAGAATGCTATCGTCCGCAGTCTGCCATCAGTGGAGACGCTGGGTTGCACCTCTGTTATCTGCTCCGACAAAACTGGAACACTAACTACTAACCAGATGTCGGTCTGCAGGGTAAGATGTGGGAGGAACTGACATTAGACTGGCATCCACCTAATATCTAAATTGTTGTATGGGTTGGCCTGCTTCATTTACCTCGCACATGATGGATATGACGGCAGCACGGTGGCGCAGTGGTTAGCACTGTTGCTTCACAGCAAGAACGTGGGTTCGAATCCACCATCTGGCCAGGGCCTTTCTGTGTGGAGTTTGCATGTTCTCCCCGTGTCTGCGTGGGTTCTCTCTGGGTACTCTGGCTTCCTCTCACAGTCCAAAGACATGTAATCAGTGGGGTTAGGTTAATTGGTAATTCTAAATTGGCCGTAGGTGTGAATGTGAGTGTGAATGGTTGTCTGTCTCTCTGTGTTAGCCCTGCGAGAGACTGGAGACCTGTCCAGGGTGTACCCCGCCTCTCGCCCTATGACAGCTGGGATAGGCTCCAGCCTCCCCACAACCCTGAATTGGATAAGCGGAAGATAATGGATGGATGGATGGATGGATGATGGATGATGGATAATAACACTGTTACTGATTACAAATTAACAACTTGTAGTTTGTTACACTAACACTAGATGAATGTCATACTTCCTTGCCTATCTGTAAATGCAGCTGCCTGCACTTTAGACTCATGTAGGGGTGGCTGTGGCTCAGGAGGTAGAGCAGGTCATCTACTAATCGGAAGGTTGGTGGTTCGATTCCTGGCTGTTCCAGTCTGCTCCGGTCTGCATGCCAAAGTATCCTTGGGCAAGATACTGAACCCCGAGTTGCTCCCGATGCGTTCATCGGAGTGTGAATGTGTGTGAATGTTGGATAGAAAGCACTTACGTGTAGAAAAAAGTGCCTGTAAGAATGTGTGTGAATGGGTGAATGAGGCTTGTGTTAGATCATAAAAAAAAAAGCGCTTTGAGGGCTCAAACCAGAGCTGATAAAGCGCTATATAAGAACCAGTCCGGGGTGGCTGTGGCTCAGGAGGTAGAGCAGGTCATCTACTAATCGGAAGGTTGGTGGTTCGATTCCTGGCTATTCCAGTCTGCTCCGGTCTGCATGCCAAAGTATCCTTGGGCAAGATACTGAACCCCGAGTTGCTCCCGATGCGTTCATCGGAGTGTGAATGTGTGTGAATGTTGGATAGAAAGCACTTACGTACAGAAAAAAGTGCCTGTAAGAATGTGTGTGAATGGGTGAATGAGGCTTGTGGTAGATCATAAAGCGCTTTGAGGGCTCAAAACAGAGCTGAGAAAGCGCTATATAAGAACCAGTCCATTTACCATTTACCATGTTGTGTGAAAGTGATATGCAAAAGGCACCAACACCACAAACATGGTCAAGCCATCCAGTTCAGTGACTGAAGTTATCTGACATTAGGCCTAGAAGACAGCTAATTGGCAACATCTGCTTCTGTCAGCATGTCTGTTAATCAGAACTGTCATGCCGCTAATTTTAAGCAGTAATAGTGTCCAAATTAATGAGTTATAGCAAAATTTATCCCATGTACAGTTGTTATGAAGGATGAAATTAGACAGTTTTTTTGTACCAGGTTACAACCATGTTACTTTCATGGCTGAAGTTGAAAATTTTAACAGGTCTGTGGGGATTGACTGGCTTTTGGAGGCACTCTCAGTTGGGTACTAGAGGTCTAATTCTTTTTGTTTTTTTTATTTATATATTATTTATTTATAAAATTTTTTACTTCAACCTATTAGGGCTGCCATTACAACTTTAACGGAAAAGTGAGCAGAGGGCTCATCATGAAGCCGACACGTATACATACTTCAGATGAACAGGAGAAAAAAAAGAGTGTGTGTGTGAAGGGGTGCTATATATCAACAGGATGGTAAATGGCACCAATGTACATTATCCTTAATTGACCGCTGCTTTTCAGTGTTTCACTCTGCCCCCTTCTTTATTTGCAACAGGCTTTCATTAGCTGACCACAGCTGCTATTTGAAAGGCTTTCAGTTGACTCCTGAGGCTAAGCCCTTAGGCTCAGGAAGTGGATGAAGTCAAATAACATTTTCTAACACGAAGGAACTAATCAACTCCTGCAATGTCTATCTGTGTGTACCTGCATGTTTTTAGATGTTTGTAGTAGACAGTGTGTCAGGGGAGCGCTGCAGCCTGAGCGAGTTCACAGTGACTGGATCTACTTATGCCCCTGAAGGGGAAATGTGAGTGTCTTTAACCTTTAACACTTAACCCTCAACCTGTTGCACTTTATGTATTATGAGAGCCCACACTTTGAAATAACTTATCTCTTCTTTTTGTTATATTGTAAAAAAAAACATTTGTTGCACCTTTCCCTCCTTATTGCTCTCTTCTTTGTCCTCGTCTTTCCAGTTACAAGGACGGCTCAGTGGTGAAGTGCAGTCAGTATGAAGGCCTGGTGGAGATGGCTACCATCTGTGCACTGTGCAATGACTCATCACTTGACTACAATGACGTAAGAAATGCAAACAGACCATCAAAGATGACCATATATGGTTCTAGACCATTTACAACTGGAATCAGATTTGTTTCCACATATGCTGTTCTAAACTGGTCAGTAAAGAGTGCAGAAAACAGCACCCTTTCTCTTCCTGCTGTTTGTGTGTGTGTGAAATCTAGGCAAAGGGTGTGTATGAGAAGGTCGGGGAGGCAACAGAGACTGCCCTCTGCTGTCTGGTGGAGAAAATGAACGTGTTTGAGACAGACCTCAGAGGACTGAGCCCTGCTGAGAGAGCCACCGCCTGCTGTTCTGTAAGTGCATGTGCATGCCTGAAGGCTGAAAGGAAAAAGAAATAGAGGAAGTGAGACATAGCCTTCTGTGAAGTTTAAAAAAATACAGATTCAAATGAGCCTTTCATCATTTTCTCTGACTTCTGTATCCTTTTAAGCAGGACATGGTATATGTTTCCCCATGCTTTCCATTCTGTCTTATGTATCATTACCTAGCAAAGAAGCAATATTTATTTATATAGTGCTTTTCATGGACAGGAGTCAGAGTGCTCTACAGAAGACAAAGTAAAGCAATGCACAAATAAAGAAAAAGGATATGAAATAAAAAAAAAATAAACTTGAAAGCACACAAAAAATGTATACAATGCAGCTGTTCATTACTGCATTTTTAGGTGATTAAGCAGCTGATGAAGAAGGAGTTGACACTAGAGTTTTCCAGAGACAGGAAGTCCATGTCTGTCTTCTGTTCATCCAATAAACTCACCAGATCTGCCTCTGGAGCCAAGATGTTTGTCAAGGTCAGTTACACACCATTCAGCTGGACATATTTGGTTATCCAGTGGATATTAAGAAACAGATATGATTCAATACTCCTAATCTTTTCTCCTCAGGGAGCTCCAGAGAGCGTGCTGGAGCGCTGTAATTACATCAGACTCAGTGGCTCTGCTCGCGTGCCTTTGAGCCCAGTGGTTCGAGAACGGCTCCTGTCCATTGTACGGGAGTGGGGGACAGGCCGAGATACGCTGCGATGCCTTGCCATGGCAACCAGGGACACACCCCCTGACATCCACTGCCTCAACCTGGAGAACTCAGCAGCCTTTGCTGACTATGAGGTGATGAGGATAACAGTCCAGACAGTTTGTCCATATCATGTTTCTTGTGAGATACAGAATACATACATAACACCGCCCTGCATCGTATTTGCAGTATGAAATCTAACACTTGTTCTTTACTAATTTTGGGTTGCTGATTTCACAACTAATATCCATTTTGGTCTATCACGTCACATTTTTCACAATTGGCAATTGTAAACATGGTCCAGATGTTTTTTGCTGTATCTGTGAATTCTTCACTACATCCAAACAGTGACAAAACATAACAGATTTTGTGAAAAAGTCATATTTTGCTTGTTTTGGTATGAAATTGGGCAACCAAGACAAGCCATGGGCACCTCATTCAGTTTGCAGGGCGTGTGTGGAAAACCTTCAAGCATGGACTAAGGGAAAGAGAAAGAGCTTGGGTTTTGGTATTCCAAAGGTATGGAGAGAGCCACAGAATCACTTTGATGACTGCTACTTCTGTTTAGTCAATATTATCTCACCACATTCTAGTGATGAGGACTTTGAAGATCCATCTTCTAGTAGCTCATCTGTCCCCCCAGTTATTCACTCAGCCAGTTAAATGACTTAGTACGAGATTTGGATCTGCCAAAGGAAGCGGCTGAGTTGCTTATGAAAACCTATGAAAATATGCAAATTGTGTTGGAGAAGCTGAAATACAATGAGCACAAATGGAAAAAATGGATTTGCATTTTGTGACAAAACTGTACGTGATGGAATACTTTTATTTGTATTTTCAAACTCGGCATCATTGAATATGTAATATCAACTATTTTCTGGAAAACAGCAAAAAATTTTATGTTTTGATGCAGGGCGGTGTAGTCAGATCCTACTGTTTGCTTAACAGGATTTGGAATATTGCGTCTTGTCCATCATCTTGTAGAAGAAAGCAGATAATCTGAAGTTCTTTATCTTTTGTTCTTCCCAGTCGGACCTGACTTTTGTGGGCTGTGTGGGCATGTTAGACCCCCCAAGAAAAGAGGTGCTCAGTGCGGTTCGAATGTGTCGGCAAGCTGGCATACGAGTCATCATGATCACAGGTGATTACTCACACGCCTAAATATTCAGTACAAATAAATGTTTTCAAAACACATTGCTTGCATACACATGCTCCAACCTACACAGTTTCAGTATGCTCCCAGAAACACCTGATGATTGGTGGACAACAGAAGAGTAGAGACTTGCATATGTGTGAGATGTAGAGATTATGCTGTTCTCGTTTACATATTTTTATGTTTCCACTGTCACACAGCATACACAACCGATTAAATACATGTTAACCAGCCGTCACTTAAAAGCCAATAGCTGTGTCCTGCTGAAATCATGATTTTATAACAGCTTCACCATTCTGATGTGATTTGGGCTATATTTACATGTAAAGTGATCCCTCAGAAGTAATAGAACATGTCTTCGTTCTCAAACACTCATTCATGTCTGTGTCTGCTGCAGTTTGTGTCTCTCTTACTCTCTGTGTTCACATATAATGTATTTAAAGACAGCCACCACTAGCAGCCCATTGTAAACATGTATATAAGGCAGTCATACCTCTGCAATATATTTACAGCTGTGTGGTTCATATTTAGAATTAGTCATTGTCAGCATCTTATTAAAGCAAGGCTTTCCACTGGTACCGTTTATTACTCATATAGAAAATGTCAGTTCATGTCATTTCCTTCCACTGGTGCCCTGTCAAGTGATGCTGGAAATGAGACAGATAATGTTAGCTGTTTTTTAGCTGTGCTTTGGAAGAATCTGCAGGAAAATGTGTTGGTCCCATTCCACTGCTGCTTTAGTCTTCACTTTTTTTGTTTGTTTGTTTTTTCACAAACTTAGGCTTATAATCTGAAACGTTCAAGGGGACCCTCTGCTAGCTCTACCCTGGAGTTAAATAGGATTGCATTGGTGGGTTTCCCATCTTAGCAGAAGGATGTGGCACAGACAGAACAATAAACTGCTCCAAGAAATGGACCTCGAGAAAGCCTGTATAGATCAGTTATGCAGGGTCTTAAGTCGAATTAAGTCGGGCTGGCTTCCCCCATCTCTTCTGATCCTATGGGGGGGCCTACTGGTGCGTGGTTGCTAGTGGTTGTGATTGTACTTTTGGGAGTGGTCTCTCACTTCTCCTTCACTATAAGCACCATAATCAATGGGTGATGAGGGGTCGGATAACACCCTGCCAATTAGAGGCAATAAACACCAAGAAATAAGCAGGGAGACCCCCAAATTCGTTTGTTCTGAACCCCCAACCACGGTGGAGAGGGACACTGTGGGTCACCTACTAAAACGGTCTTCATGGTCTTGTAGCAGTGACTCAGGTTTTTAACTGAGTGCACATACTGAGGTGAAGCCTCGCCCATCGCTATGGATGTCAAAGTGAAAAACTCCAATGAACGACGGTTAACGATGAGAGAAACTATGGTTCCGTAAAACCTTCTGTATTCTGTATTTTTCATTAGATTTAATTTTTGTTTAGTTTTCAGTTTGGTTCTAGTTAGTTTCCAGAGCTGTTGTTTTTTTAAACAGAGTTTAGTTTTTGATAGTTAAGTTAGATTTAGAATAGGTATAACAGTAAAACACAACACTGAAGTCAACTGACATAGTTGAAATAAGATTTTTCCTGTTTTAAAGAGGATAAAAAATGAAGCTAAGAATATTACTATGTCATTGTTGTAATTGTGTCAGTCTGCCACAAATCCATCAATGTAAGAGAAAAACTGGGCCAGATTTCCTCTTACACCTTAAAGCCTATGTGTGGGAAACCAAACAAAACAAGAAAAAAAACCAAAAAAAACCAAAGCTTGAATCTAACAACTCATCACTGTTCTTCTGCAGGTGACAACAAAGGGACAGCGCTTTCTATCTGTAGGAGGGTGGGCATCATCACAGAGCAAGAAGAAGAGCAGGAGGGTGCGGGGGTAATTGGGGGCCTAACAGGGCGGGAGTTTGACGAGCTCCCCCCCCACCTGCAGCGTCAGGCCTGCCAGACAGCCCGTTGCTTCGCCCGGGTTGAACCGGCCCACAAGAGTCGCATAGTGGAGTACCTGCAGAGCCTAAATGACATCACAGCCATGGTGAGAGTAGGACCATGTGTTCATAATCTGCTCTCTTCTCCAGTGTTTTCACTTAATTATCCTCCTCCGTCCCTCCGATCTTTTATTGGTTCAGACAGGCGATGGGGTGAATGACGCACCGGCACTGAAGAAGGCAGAGATCGGCATTGCTATGGGCAGTGGCACAGCGGTGGCCAAGTCGGCCTCTGAGATGATCCTGGCTGATGATAACTTCTCCACCATCGTGGCTGCCGTCGAGGAGGGCAGAGCCATCTACAACAACATGAAACAGTTCATCAGATACCTGATATCATCCAACATAGGAGAGGTGGTCTGGTTAGTAGGAAAAAATGTGAACTGACGGAAGTGGATGTAGAAAACTGAGCCTAAAAGCTTGGAAAAGTCAAGTGGTGTTATCATGCATTGTATGTATTGTATGTAATCCAGACAAATTCTCTGTTCCCTCCTCTTCCATATTTCTCTCTTTCCTCCACAGTATTTTCCTCACAGCAGCACTGGGCATGCCTGAAGCTCTGATCCCAGTCCAGCTGCTATGGGTCAACTTGGTCACTGATGGATTCCCAGCAACCGCTTTAGGCTTCAACCCTCCAGACCTGGACATCATGTCTCGTCCTCCTCGCTCCCCCAAAGAGCCACTCATCTCCAGCTGGTTGTTCTGCCGCTACCTTATCATCGGATGTGAGTCATGAGCCTCGGACACAGTGAAATCATTAAATTCACCTTCTGCCATACTTGGAGCATCTTACCTTTTAACAAAAATATTCTGCTAGCACACACAGAACATTAGGTTCCACATTCATCATTTTAATCATTTCAGTGCAAAATTATCTGTCCAGCAAAGAATTTCTGTATTCTACATTGTTTTCTTAAATACTTTAAAATCTTCCACAGCATCAAAGAATCAGTTTTCTAACTGTTGAGCAAAAACCTGTTTGTCCACAGGTTATGTGGGAGCAGCCACAGTAGGAGCTGCTGCCTGGTGGTTTATGGCAGCCCACGATGGACCCAAAGTTACCTTCTATCAGCTGGTAAACATCTTCTTAAATCTTTTTTAATATTAAAGCATACCTGGTTAAAGAAAAGTAAGCATAACTACAAATACAATCAGACATAGATCCCAGCTTTTGGTACTTGGCAGTTTTTGATCATCAGATTGATGGTCACCAGCCAGCTCTGGTCAAAACATTTGTTTGTTTGGGGTTTTTTTCCGTTTCTGTTGATGCTTAAAAGGTCAACACAGTTATCACGTGGCAGGAAGACCATCTGAACACTAGCAATATCTTTATGCTTTTTTAACAGCAGGGCATAGAAAGCTCCCAGTAAGAGCTGTTATTACATGTTTGTTCAGTGGCTCAATAAGGCAATGATTTACACATTTGTCTAATAGCAAAACAGCCCTGGTTCAATCCCAGTAGGAGACACAAATCCCTTTGGGGTTGCGTCAGGAAGGGCATCCAGCTGAAAGTAGCTATTACATGCTTGTTTGTGCATGTTCTGCCACAGTCCTTCATCGAATCATTTCTACATATGGACAGAATGTGATACAGAGTATATATTAATGTTATTTTCACCTTTTTTTCCCCCCATAGTCACATTATCTGCAGTGCAGTGAAGGCCATGCTGAATTTGCTAGTGTGCAGTGTTCCGTCTTTGAGTCTCCTTATCCTATGACTATGGCTCTGTCTGTGCTGGTCACCATAGAGATGTGCAACGCCTTGAACAGGTAACACACATAAACAACACATTCATAAATCAGTATGAAATGCAGAGTGGACCGTTATTAAGCATGTGGTGTAAAACCACAGCTGGGTGTTTGCAGACTCAGGTAAGAGAGAGTAAATGGTTAAAGGTCTTTGTTTTCTTGTACTGTCCAGTCTTTCAGAGAACCAGTCCCTGCTAAAAATGCCCCCCTGGTCAAACCCCTGGCTGGTGGGGGCCATCTGTCTGTCCATGGCCCTGCACTTCCTCATTTTATATGTAGACCCACTTCCGGTAAGGAGGATGCATTCACTGTCTGTGTCTGCATTATGACATTTTTATGAAACACTATATCATCATAGAGAGTCGAATTACTAAAGTACTGGACTTCCAGTTCTTTTCTGTGACTGGAGGTGAACAGACAAAACTGTTAATCCAAACCACTAATGCTTGTATCCTTAGATGATATTTCAGATACGCCCGCTGTCGTGGACTCAGTGGGTGGTGGTGTTGAAGATGTCCCTTCCTGTCATCTTGATGGACGAGGCCCTTAAATTCCTGGCCCGCAACTATATCGAGCCAGGAAGCCAGATCCAGGTCAGAACAAGTGATCTTAGTAGATTATCTCGCAATAATAAACATTATCTCTTGTCTAATGCTTCCTCCTTCTTTGTTGAATTCCATATCTCAAAAAGACTTTAGAAGAGGAAGAGGAACGACAGAGGGCAAGGGCCAGCATGGGATTGGCCGGTGCTGTGGTGACAAGGCTACATCAGTCAGTAAAGGGCGTGTCCTGGTCCTTCGTATTGATCTCTGCACCGCTGGTGATCTGGATCTTCAGCCTGGACTCTGACATCACCAACATCTTCTGGGAGTGATGGCAGAAAGAGGAGACGGGTGGGCTGTGGGGGAAACAGAAGAACACATTGAAAGAAGAGAAAAAGTGAAAAAATGGAGTATTGGGTGTGGAATATTTAAGGGGGAAGTGTGGTGAAAGAGGGAAATGAGGCATAAGCAAAGATAATAAATATTTTTTTGAGGTAAAAGAATGTCAAGGATGAGGAGAGTAACAATTAGTCAATAGACAATCAGGACAGTTTTACATGACGACTTCCTCAGTAATAAAGGTGCTATGTGTAGCTGTTTCGCTTTGTTTAGATCACGTTTCCCTAAGAAGCCACTGATGCTTACATTCTACTTACACCTACATCATAGCTTTGTAATTTGTCGCCAAAACGGACCCAGAAACACACTCTGTGAAATTTAACAGCTCCTCAGTGGTACCTTTTTTATTCATTTCTTTTTTGAAACACTGTTAATTTCTTTAAATTCCAGTGTCACTGATTTCTCTTGTGTACATTTGGATATGATTTATTCATCCATATACTTGAATATAGAGAGGCATATTTGTGTTTGAGGTTTGTTGCATTTCTGTAATTTAGAGTGAGAGGAGAATATCTGACTGAGCTGACGAGCCTGTGGTGATTACCACGAGTTTATTAGCACCACATCTCAGTTTACCTCCAGATTTAACAATATTTTGTCAGTAAGGGTCAGATGTATTGAAAAATTTTCTGATTTCTTTTTTTATGCTTTCAATCTAGAATTTAACCAGTATGGCAGAAATTGTTTTTGTTTTTGTGGATCCAGACCCTCATGTAGGAAACCATCATAAGAGTTCATCTCAAAATATCCTACAATCCTTTATAAAGGGATCTGCTCATTGCGGATCACTTTGTGGCTGACAGCTGGTCTGTAGTGGACATTCCAGGCTTTGGCTGCTTAGGTAACCCTTTAAAGTATTGAACACTCCGTCATAGGTCAAACAGCCATATCCTTTACTCCTGTAGGTGGTTGCCTAAAAGTTGAGATAATTTTTGCTTAAGTACCTGCCCATTTTTTGTCATTATTTCCTTATTTTGCCTGCCTTTGCTATGGGTTGCTGAATTTCTCTGACGTTCCCTGGTCTGGTCACTGCATCGCTGTATCCCTCTTCCTGTGTGTATGCACCTTTACTGTAATGGCATGTTGGTGACGTATCAATGGTACAATGCTTCACATAGCACCTTTATGAGGAAACAAGTGGATTAGAAACACACAGATTTTCCATCCATACTGTCATTCACTAGTAATAACATGTGCTCAGTAACAGGTGATCAAGCTGTCTACTTGTGGGTACAGCAGGTAGCCAGCTCTGTAAGCGGCACTGTTGTTAGGACTTCCTCACATGAGACAAAATCAAGCTCTTGACTTGTGAAGACTGTTAGTACACAGTTTCAGAATGCATGTCAATGCACGTCACACATTTCCAGCTTTAAGTCTTAAAGTGACTGTTGATCCTGCAGAAACGCACCATCTTCCTGTAGCCTGAGGTTAAAGTGGGACGACTCTCCTGCTGAGGGCCACAGACTTAAAAGAAATTCATGCAGCTTAATCTGCATCAGGATCTTCAGTAAAGTTCCTTCTAGCATTTAAAAAACTCATTCTGATAGATCTACAGCTGAGTATCCTCTGTTGATTGTTGCTGACACTGCTGACAGTCTTAAATAAAAGTTGACGAAGCGCTTGCTGGCTCTTTACACATTGAACAGATTGAAGCTAGATTAGGACCTTCACACCACGATGAATGAAATGAGTCTGTTTGATGTTTGATTTCCCTCAATGGATTGAAAATGCTACCAATGTTTTTCAATTCAATTGCATTCAATTTTATTGATATAGCACCAAATCACAACAACAGTCGCCTCAAGGTGCTTTATATTTTAGGCTAAAGTACTTACAATATTAGACAGAAAACCCCAACAATCAGACGACCCCCTATGAGCAAGCACTTGGTGACAGTGGGAAGGAAAAACTTCCTTTTAACAGGAAGAAACCAGAACCAGGCTCAGGGAGGGGCAGCCATTGGTTGGGGCTGAGGAGAAACAATTCTATTCATTATTATATTCAACAGTTATATTCATAACATGTTCAGGACTGAAAACAGCACGGGCTGTATCGTCCAGTCACCATCTAACTGACGTGGATGGTCTGCCACATGTAAGTTCAGTAAATCAATTGATTTGATTCTGTTCGTTAGGGATTTAAACTCCTGCTCAGTAGGAAAGTGGCTTTCTTTGACTTCTTTACTTCCTTCCTCCTCCACAGAAGCTGTCTCTGTGTCAGTGGACTGGAAATTACATCACATAGAGGATTTCAGTTTGATGGTCAAGAGCTCTAAACACAGATTTTAAATATGTTCCCACAGGACAGGCAGCAGGTGTGACAGTGAGCGAGTGTCTGCCTACATGAAGCCATGAAGGGATTTTTTTATTTGATGGAGTTTAATGAACTGTCATTGTGTAAAACATGAGGAGTTCCTAATGAGGAGTATCGAAGTTACTGAAAGGGAGGGTAGAGCTGGACAATAGTCCTTATATTTGGAGATGAAGACATTTTATGGAACAACAAAGAAAAACAATCACTTAAATTCATGCTGAAAGGTTGTTATGGATTTTTTGGCCAATGTCACCAAAACCATGTGGCAAACCCCAACTCCTGATTAGTTTTTCATAGAATTATAATATTCTTCTTTTTTTAAATCCAATTAATAACTTCATTCTTGTTATTTTATGACCTTTTTTCTATTAAATGACCTCTGTGTTTATGGTTGTGTTATTCACAGTATAACTTTTTCTCAGAAATGAAAAAAGAAGCCTGTCCCTTTGCATTGGGAGAGCATGAACCTGAGCTTTTCTTCTTGTTTGGTTTTACTCATCGTGGCTCCTTGTTATTTATCCACAAGCCAAGAATCGTTTATTTTGTTTTCTTACTATTTCAGTTTTTAGTTTTTCTCACAATAAGCTAAAAACTGCTAAAAAATAACCCAAAAAACCCCAAAAAGAATAAAATTGTAATTGCTCCTTTTGTTTGTTTGCTTGTTTTTTGTCACCAAGGCAGAAGAAACCTCTTAGCAGCAGGTATTTATTTTTTATTTGTATTATTTATTATTTTGTTGTTCTGCAGATGGTCATGCCATGACAGCCCGGCTCTTTAAAAAACAACACTGTACCCACCGTGTTTACTCTGTTTTTTGTTATTATGGGTGTTTTGCCCCCTGTTCTTCACAGTACACTGAGTGGAAGGGAGAGGTTTTGCCAGTTTAAATAAAAGTTGGACTGAAAAAGGTCACAATTAGCAAGAGTGTTTTCAAATGTCTGCTCCTCTCTGCCTCTACCACCAACATTCACACTGA
>VVAS01119659.1:0-13045 GCA_015103295.1 Ptychochromis oligacanthus
ATTATTGTCATAATACTTTTGAAAAATAGAGACAATATTTTATGGAAATTGGTGGACATTTGCAGTCAGGTCCATAAGTTTTAGGACAATGACACAGTTTTTTGTTTTTTTTGGTTGTTTGATTTAAAAATCAAACAATCAAGATACAGACTTTCAGCTTTAACAGAAGTATTACATTAACTGTTTAGGAATTATTTTTATACACAGTCCCCCATTTTCAGAGTCTCAAAAGCAAACAGACAAACTAATATAATTTTAAATATAAGGATTCATTTTTTGTACTTTAACATTTTTGCAGTCAGTAACTGTCTGAAGTCTAGAACCCATGGACATCACCAAATGCTGTGTTTCCTCCTTGAGATGCTCTGCCAGGTCTTTACTGCAGCCACCTTCAGTTGCTGCTTGTTCGTGTGTCTCTGCCTTCCGTTTTGTCTTCAGTAACGCTGAAGCGCTTAAAAGCGCTTTGAGGGCTCAAAAACAGAGCTGAGAAAGCGCTATATAAGAGCTAGTCCATTTACCATTTACTGAAAAGCTGCTCTGTTGGGCTGAGACAGCACCGACCCACATTCTTCACGTATTCCAGCAGCGTGGCTCTGCAGTAAGAGTTGGCTTGCTGAACTTGCCGGCCTGCCACTCTTTGGAAAAATTTGGTGCATTGTAAAACAACAAAAGAGAAAAAAAAAATATCTGAGAAGCTTCTGAACTGTTGAGCATTTGAAATCCCAAATCAACAATGTGAATGTATTTTGCTTTCAAAACCACACAGCACAGCAGTTGTTCTCCACACAGAAAAGCCAAAGCCAACAAGGAAACTGCAACCCAGAACCTTCCTGCTGTTTTCTCCTGTTAGGGTCTCTCAAGGCAAATCCCAAGGCACACTACAAGTGATTCAGAAAATCCCCACGAAGAGGAAAAGAACAAGGGACCAAATTAACCTGCCCAGGACAGGGTTACCAGGGCTCCACTGTTGTGCCAGGCCCTGGGATTGGGCTTGAGGGAGACCACCTGGTTCAATACCTGGCTCGCAGAACTGGCTATAGGGACATTGAATCTCACCTCTCTGGTGGAAAAGGAGCCTGAGCTAGTGTGTGAAGTTGAGAGATACCAGCTAAACAGAGTAAGACTCACCTCAACAAGCAGCTATTGATCTGTAACCTGTCTCCTGGAGAAGGCACTGGATTCTGTTCCACTCTGGAGTCCCTCTATGAGAGGCAGTGTTCAGGGGTGGATATACTTGTCTGGTGCCTGTATATTGTTGTTTTCGTCATTGGATGAGGGGGCTGTTTACTTGTGCCTTCATGTCATTGTTTGCACTAATGAACATTCCGGTGTCCTGCTGGGGGAGTTCAAGGTGGTGACAGTGAGACCTGGAGGGGTATGACTGGGAGGAACAGCCTGCCTCATCTGAACCTGATTGTGTTTTGTTATTGCACTTCTGTGCAAATCACAGTTTGTCCATAACAAGCACCTTGTCCAAGCATGAGGGTGTTCATATGTGCACTTGGCACCAGAACACCCTAGGTCACAGGTCAATAATTGATTTTTTATAGTTGTATCATCAGATCTGTGGCTGCATGTCTTAGACATTGAGCTGTCAACTGGGGGCAGGGAAGGATGCTGGACAGATCTGGCATACCCAAATGTATAGTGATGTATAGCAGGTGCAGTCTAAACCATAGCTGAACATTATACAGTACTGTGCAAAAGTTTCAAGCCACCCCTCATCTCTTGATATTTTGCTTCCAAGGAGCCAGGCTTTCTAATAATTTTTAAAGTGGTCTTGAACAATAGTTCCCCAGGCTTTCTGAAGGTCTGTTAAAGTTTTTCTCTGGACATTGGCTGCTTTTTCACTCATTGCCAGTCCAGTCCTTGTACCTGACGATTTTCTGGAGAATGTTTTTTGTTTGTTTGTTTGTTTGTTAAACCACTTAACACTGACATATCTACAGGAGATGAACAGTATCTGAAAGTCACATCCTTAAGAAACAGGAAAAAATTCCAGCAAAGACCTGACACAGGACCTGAGAGATGCATCTGGCCCCTCACTTGATCCATCTACTGTTCACTGAAGCCTCATCAGAAATGGTCTCAGTGGAAGGGTGGCTGTCAAGAAGCCATTTTTAAGGAAGGGAAATGGGGAGAAAAGGCTGAGGTATGCCAAATTACACAAAAACTGGACTGAAAATCGATGGCAACAGGTCAGGAGAGAGGTTGATTTTCAAACAACCTCTCTCCTGAGAGGTCGTTGACAGATGGCTGTAGACATTTCAAACACGGTGGAGGCTCTGTCATGCTTTGGGGCTGCATTTTAGCCAGTGGTGTTGAGAATCTTGTCAAAATTGATGGAATTATGAATGCAGAAAAGACTTTGATCCACTATGCAATACCATCTGGAAAGCATCTGATTGGCAACAGCTTAATTTTACATGACAATGATTCCAAACACACTACCAATGCAGTAAAAGTATACCTGGATACAAAAACACAATGGAACACCATCAGTCATTGGTTGGCCTCCCCAGAGCCCGGACCTCAACATTATTGAAGCATTGTGGGGTCATCTTGACAGAAAACAGAACAAAAGGCAGCCAACATCCAAAGAAGAGCTTCGAATGTCCTTCAAGAAGTCTGGAGAACTATTCCTGCAGACTGCTTAAAGGAATTACAAGAAAGCTTGCCTAAGAGACTTCAGGCTGTGTTGAAGAATAAAGGTGCTCATACCAAATATTGACTTTCAAGCTTGTTAGTAATTAAGTTTTTGCCTTATATACTGCATTTCTATGTATGTTTGTATGTTTCAATAAATCATTGCACCTATCTCCCATTTTCCTAAAAATATAAAGAAATGAGGGGTGCCTCAAGACTTTCGCACAGTACTATATATGAAAAAATTATTTTAGAAATGTGAACAATTTATTAAGAATCCTTTATTAAAAAGCAGAAAACACTTGATTCATCAGTTTTTCTGCAGAGAGTCTGGGGGTTGTGGGCAGATATGAGATGGTGAATGTCAAAGAAATTATTGTTCAAGGAAATGAGAAGCTGTTTCACACCTTTTTTTCTTAGCTGTCAGTTCCAGGAAAGAAACAAAAAAAAACCACATTTAAATCTTTTTGTTCTTGTGAAGCTGATTTTTGTGTGTGCGTGTTTGTGTGTGTGTGTGCTTGTGTGTGTGTGTGTCCTAACCACACACTTTGTGTCTGAATCATTTTACTGACAGCTGGTAACCTTTTTTCCTCTCGGCCCATACAGTTTCTCTGATGTGGCATTTCAAATGCTGTTTATAGTTCTGTAGCATTTTAATTTAGTTTGAATTATTCTTAGGATTCATGCGAATCCACACTGAAAGGAAGCCTGCTCCTAACTGCTATGAAACTTGTGTAGTTTTCCGGTATAAAATTCCAAGTTGGCGAACATAAGACTACAGTGAGGTAAAAATGTAAAGGCAAACCCTATATTTTAAATCTGCTGGGCACAACTGATCTGCAGTTTTTGCCTTTACACTTTCATTTATGCATCAAAACTCTTTCCATTGTGTGTAAAAACAGTGCTAGCCTATGTTAGCCTCCAGCAGGAAATCATATTTAATCTTTATGTGATGTATGTCTGCTCTCACTGATTAGTTTTCAAATGAGAAAAAATATTGGCCACTGCTTATCCATCTCACCAGCACTGCTGTCAGTGCTGCAGCAAAGAGTCAACCTCACAGAAGTTCATTTAAACCCACACACCTAATTCCTAATGAAACTACATGAGCTGCAGGGCTCTAGTGTAGTGTCTCTGTATATGACTCATTTCTTGGCTGATTTAACTGGGTTTTTTGTTTTTTTTTAGTTGAGTGGCAACACAGTTTTTCCCTGCCTGAGACTGAATTTACCATCAACTTCTCTATTATTGGAGAGAGAAGCAAAACTGAAGTATGTGGGCAAAGAGGAAGCAAAGGAAGTGTTGTCAGATAAGATGCTATCATTTTTAGGCTGAAGTTTTATACCTCTTCCACATAACTTTTCCTTAATCAGACATCATGTTTGAAGTTTTTTGTTTTTTTTTAAAGGTGAAAAAAAGTCCAGGCAGTTCTGAAGTGGAACAGTCCTTTATCGTTTATTACACTGAAGGTAATATGAATATGTGAAGAAAAAAAAATGCTTAAAGATGTAAAGAAGCAAAGTCCATCTTATTTCTTTTACTTAGAATTTTTACCAAACATACAAAGATATGACTTTATTTTGCTGCCTACTAAGTCAGAAGTTTACAGCCAACATAAATACACTTACAGCCAAAGTCAAAACGCAGAGAAAAATTGTTGCATACAATAGTCTTCTCTTTGTCTTATCAAAAGTAATCAGTATATCTGCAGCCTGTGGTTGTTCTCTCCTGTATTTGAAGACCCTGTTCCTGTTCACACCCTCTGCACACTGTAGCACATTGGTCTGTTCTAGCACATCCCTAATAGATGCTGACTGTTCACTAAAACTCACTCAGTTGCAGTGAATCCTGCAGAGTGACTCAGAGTGTTCTGGTGTTCCTTGTTGTCCGTTTTCCACTGCACCCCTGCACCGGTGAGTTTAAGGAAACAAAATCAATGATTAGATGAAGTTCTTCTTAATGAAATGTGCATTTTTTCTGGTTAAATTTGGTTTGAAACTGGGGAATGAGATGATAGCAAATCCACAGTGAGGATGAAGTTTCTCTGTAAATGTTTTTTCATCAGATCAAACAAAGCAAAGGGTGAACTATAAATACTTAAATGACTCAATTCGTCGTCTTTTTTTATACAAAGTAAATTCATAGTAGTCACAGTAACCTGATTCAAACAATTCATTTCATTTCAATTCAATTTGATTTACATAGCACCAAATCACAACAATAGTCACCTCAAGGCGCTTTATGTGTTAGGGTAAAGACCCTAAAACAAACCTTACAAGTTGATGGGCTGAGTGAATAAATGCAGGCGATAGTAACATTAATATTTCATGATCACATCTCTAGTTTAACAGGCTAAAAAGATCTTAAATACATTTTAAATGTTTTTTGCTTATTGTTTGTAAGAATTTATGAATGAATATTCAACAGTTTCAGCTTCGTATATAGAAACACTGCTATTACTGAAAAAGCTGATCAAAACAGATGATAAGCAGTGTGATGATGATGCTGTTCCTGTAACAGTGATACCATTCAAGACCTGTGTGAGAATACCACACATACCATATTGGATATGGGTAAATATAAACTTTTCATCTACTTTTTCATTTTAAATCCACTCTTAACTAGCTTTAATTATCATAAAGCAAGCCTTGCCATGTCTCAGTGTGAACTATGCCTGACAAAAATATTACATTATATGCAATGTCCAGCGAGTATGCAAAAAGTTAAACTCAGGTTTGTGAGGGTTACACCAGAACTGAAAAAAGATTTGAATATTAAAGAGCTCCATGTCAAAAGGAAAGAGTTGCTTTCCTTTTGACATGATGAACTGCAATGAGGAAGATGAAAGCTGGTTCCTGTTTCCTGTTGGTGCCTCATCCTACCAGGCATTAAAACTGCAAAATACTGCAGAGAAATCTGTTCATTTTAATGAAATCTGGGGGGAAAACATTATGTGGAATGCTTTTGTTTATTAGACTTCAGCTTTGGTGAATTTGCACCAAAGATCTTGACAGAGCTGTTCTTTTAAAGACAGAGAGCCAGCTTAAGTTACTAGCTGCCATGCATCGTTCATTTTTTTAACCACTTTAAATGTGGCTGAAATTGGAAACCTACATTATTTCCTATGCTACAAATAAGTAAATTCAAATCCAGACATCAATGTTTACCCACTGTCTCACAGCTTTTTGCACTTTCAAATGTATTTTTTTGCATTTCACATATTTCTTCTGTATATTAGTAGTAGTAGTGGTAGTACTTTCCTGTGATCAAACCCATGTGGAAATTTTCTATTATTGCAAGGTCAGCCATTGCTGTAGCTTGCCGTTAGCTGAGATAGTGTTCTTAACCCATTGTCAGGCAAGGAACCATATATGGTAACTTGATTTGCAACACAAAAATGAAAAATTTGAAAAAAAAAAAAGTCACAATAGTAATGTCCTCTAGAAACACTGCAGGGTTGAAATTTTTAATTTCAGTAAGTTCCCTATAAAGTGTTAAAGACGTGAAATTAAAGGAACACTTTGAAGTAACTTTTCCTGAACAGCAGAAACAGGGACTTTAGTGGACACGAGCAGTAATCCCTCCATTGTTCCTTGGCTGGTGCATTGTAATGGAAAGTCTCCGCAGACGACTCCACACAGTCACAAAAAATTAGAAAACACTCAGACTTCTGTGCGGACCCTGGCGCTCACCATCTAACAATGAACTCGGACCTTAGTGGACTCACAGACATGGAAAGTATAATGAAGGCCTAAGTAAAACTTGCTCAAACATGATTTGCCAATACAAGCTGACTACAAACGCAAACCAGAAAGCTTTCAGTACCAGTATCTTACCAGTATATTATCTTGCATATTCATATATAGTTATTAACAGTTATAGTTAATTGTTATTAACAGATGTATATATCTGTTAATAAAAATTAGAATGAAATACATGCCAATCTTCCTTTTAATGAGTCCTTACTAAGATAATGTGACAGTGCAGTTTAAAAATAATTTTGTTTTATTGTCACAACAAGACATGCATTACTCGTTTACACTCTGCCTGACTCCTCTAGGATCAGATGGCTGTTGTTTGTGCCGTTCCAAACACGTGTTGCCAACAGAAAAGGGGCAGAGTGCCCTCTGGTGGAAAAACTATGCAACAGCAACACTCGTAATGTTGTTGAAGGGTGTTTCTCCCGTCTCTCCTTTACTTTTTAAATTTTTATTTATCGGCCGATATAAATGCAGATACCAATATGCATAAATAAACACTTAGATGTATAGTATGTTGTATCACAGAAGTAACAGAAGGCAGGCAGGAAAAGTATCCACAGGCTAACATCCTAACAAGGTCTGAGTCTACTGTAACTTTGGAACATTAATGAAGTCCTAGCCCCAAGCTCTCTGTTTGGTATTCTTTGATTTGCATGTCACAGTTCAGATTATACTGAAGTAATGTGTATGCCAAAGTATTAGGGCCAATATGAAAACTCTTGAGTGGGGAAGCACTCAAAAGGAAGAAACTTCCTATAAATCTGAGGTTAAACTCACATATTTACAACAAAAACCTTTGAAAATATGTTTGTTTGTTTGTTTTTTCAAATCATCAATAGAAGAGCCTACTCTTTAAGTTCAAAAGTAAACAAGCCTGTTTAAATGAAAATGAATCATTTCTTGGAACAAGTACTACACACCAGTTGAGACGTTCAGGACTTTTTTTACTGTTTCAGTCAGCAGTTTCTCTTCTCACTTTTGAAACACCACAGGATGGAGTATGCACGACTCATTGGGTTAACTGGTGGTTATTTCATAAAACTGCTCTCTTATTTTGTCTCTGAAAGCAGTGCCTTACATTAATCTTCAGTGGTGTTGGCCATTGGTCTTGCTACTTTTCTAGAAGTAAAACTAATCATGTATATGATAACATGACTGAGTGGCACACCATTCATAACTTAATTCAGTAATACAAAAAAGAAGAGCTGAGATAGTCATAAAGTAGGCTCCCTATGACAACAGGATACATTAAAAAAATTTTCAGATCAGTGTTAATCCTCTTGGATGACTTACAGTCTCTGCAAATACTGATGTATGTTTAGAGTCTGACAGTACAAGGCTGTTTTCACACTTTTCTCAGCTCATGTAAAATATGAGTCGAGTCAAGTCAAATTTATTTGTATAGCACTATTCAGACACAAGGTAATTCAGAGTGTTTTACAGAGGAATGAAAAGAGACATTTAAAACATATGTATACAGGTCTTGATACAGTATAAAGCATGCACAAACAATCATGATAGAAATTTAATAACAACAATTAGAAGTGAAAAACAAACAAGACCAGACTTGTTTCCCATGTACACAGATGTCCATGTGTATCTGGGGCGCTAATGTCTACTGTAGACACGATCGTCACCACGAACCCAGTTGTTTCCAGTACAACTTTGGTGAAAGCAACATCAAAACAGCAGTTAAACTGGGAGGAGCCAGTGCTCTATAGACAGCTATTTGACTCGGCGCTGTTATGACCACACTGGGAACCACCCAGTAGAAATGAAAACAGAGTAAAGGTTAAGAGTAGCTTGCTGACACGGTTTACTCAAAAGTCACTTCAAATAATAAAGTTTTAAGCCCTGATTTAAATGAAGTAAGAGTTTTAGCTGATCTCAGGTGTTCGGGAAGTTTGTTCCACAGGTGAGGACCATAAAAACTAAAAGATGCTTTCCTGTGTTTTCTTCTAATGCTAGAAACACATAGAAGGCTGTTCACTTTTCCTGTTCACTCGACAGTTCTGGAAGTTATGTATTAGATTTGAAATGTAACCCAGTCTAAGTCCATTTAGTGGTTTGTAAAGATGTAGAACGATTTTAAAATCTCTCCGTTGAGATACTGGAAGCCAGTGAAGAGATCTAAAAATAGGAGTAATGCGCTTGACCTATTTGGTGTTTGTTAAATTCGAGCTGCAGCATTGTGAATGAGTGATAGCTGTCTGATTGATTTTTATACTAAGACCCATAAAGACACTGTAGTCTAATCTGCTAAAAAATAAACGTGAACAAGTGTTTCCTGTATCCACTTTAGACAGACATCTATTAATTTTTGCTATTCTTTTAAGACGGCAACATGCTGATTTTGTCTTTATGTGGCTGTTTAGGTCAGAGTCCATAATTACTCCAATATTTCTGGCCTGGTTTGACGATTGACTTATCATGCTTTCTAGATAGGCAGAGACTTTTATTCTTTTTTCTTTGGGGCTGAAAACAACTATTTCAGTCTTTTCTGAGTTCAGTTCCAGTTTTGGTAAATCCACTCACTAATTTGTTCAATGCAATTTTTCAGTGAGTGTAGGGGACTGTAGTCCTGAGGTGACACTGATAAGTACATTTCTGTGTCATCTGCATGGTAATCATAGGAAATATTATAATATTCTATAATCTGAGCAAAAAGGGGCATGTATGTGTTAAATAGGATGTACCCTCAACAAACTCCACATGTAAGTTTTGCTTGTTCAGATTCATAATTACCAAGTGACACGAAGTCCACCCTGTCTTGTAAATAAGATGTGAACCAGTTTAATGCAGTGTCAGAAGCTCCCACTTTGCAGTCTATCCAGCAGCATCATGTGATGAACTGTGTCCAATACAGCACTGAGTTCCAAAAATACCAAAACTGAAGTGCATGTGAGATCATGTTTGTGGTAATGAAAGAACATGTAAGCTAGCAGGGTTCACTGAGGTGTTTTTAAATGAGTAACAGCAGAGACAAATCAGGCTTAGATACAGACTGTAGGTGTTAGGGTTAGGCTTGGTTTGACCTGCACAGGATGAGAAGAGAAATGTAGAATATCACCTTGTTAATGATGTTAGATGGATGAAGCTTTTTTTTAGTGTCTGAATGTGTTGATGAGGTCGGTATTAAAAATTACAGACAATAACATGCTGTCCATTACTGTCAGAAGGATGCTTGCATTTCATTTTTTTAAAAGCCATCTTTTTCTTTTAGCTGCTTCTTGATATCATATTACTCTTCAGTCATGAACATATGAAATATTGAAATATGAAAAGATTGATGTGGAATATAAGACAATTTTGTACTTTTGAAACTATCAAAGTGATGTTGTGTATGAGTAACTGAAAATGCATCTTTTATTTAGTCTGGAATAGTAAAATATTGAATCCCAAAACTGAGATTGAGGGAAAAGCAGTAAGCACAAACTTAAAGAGACGTTTGGATTAGTATTTAAGTCAACCACTGTGCTGTCTCTCTGTTAGGTGACCAAGTCTAGCCACATTACAGTACACTTTTTCCCTTTGCAGTACAAATATAATTCAGTCTAATGGATGAAATGAAAGTCTTGTGTGCTCACTCCACCTCTGTCAGATGGAGGAGGGTTCGTCTCCACCTGCAGCCACCACAGCAGAGGAGGCCATGGCTTCTTCAGGTGCCACCGGAGAGGGAGGAGCATCTCTGGACTGTCAGTGCCCTGCTGGGGTCCCAGCAGGACGGGAGGAAGTGGCCCCTGAGATGGAGCCGTGGGCAGCAGCTGTTCCACCTGTAAGGAGTGTTTTTGTTTGGGTTTTTTTGTAAGGAGTAATGCAGACCTCATGCTGATGTTATTCCTGCACAGATCACAGAGCTCAGAACTGGAACCACAGTCTTATCTTATCAGACCTGTTAATTTAAGACCTGTGACTGACCCCATCTGGAATCCTGTTGTGGTATAGAGCGACACGGTGCATGGCATAGTACTATGTTGGGGATTAAAAATAAATGCATAAAATAGGTGAAGAACCCACTGTGATTTACAATGATAAAAATGCTGAAAACTGGGTCTGAATCCAGTTTGGAGGATAGAGGCTCCTTTAATTCAATTCAGTTCAATTCAGTTTTATTTATATAGCGCCAAATCACAACAACAGTCGCCTCATGGCGCTTTATGTGTTAGGGTAAAGACCCTAAAAAAGACCCTTTAAGTTCCCAGCAAACAAAAATCATGGAATGCTGACCACAGAGCTAGTGATGGTCCTCTGACACATGTGCGGCAGCTCATGAAGCAAACGTATCAAACCACTGTGCCAAGGTGTGGTTTGGTCACGTGACCGCTGACGTTCGAAGCACTTGAGTGCTTCGGATGTCATACGAACCACCTGATTAGTTCTGTTTGTCATGTGAATCATTTAGCGGGAATGAACAGGTGTGAGTGTTGATGAAGGATAAACACGTCTCGATTGCACTTCGTTTTTTGGACCACTAGATGTCCTACTTGAGCACTATGTCATTGAAGCCTCCAGGAATGAACCATTTTTTTTAATCAAGTGTTGAAGCTTGAACAAAGCCTCGATCAGCCATCACTACACAGAGCTAGATGTTGCTGGTGAGCTCTCAGCTCTCCATCAGTGTGGCTCTTCTTCAGCTCATTATTCTTAGGGAATTTAAATGAGCAGTTCTACATATTCTAACATCTCCTCCAAGCTGTGTTGGAGGAGAAAGGCAATGCCCTCTAGCTGAGTGCAGGCTGTGTCACTGGTGGTTGTAGTAACTCAAGATCCAGCAGCAGAGCCACTGATGCTAATAGCTCAAGTGGTTATGCTGTTAGAGAAGGAGGGATGATGCTAAGGAAGCTGTCACTCTGCGTCACCTCAAAAAGCAGTTTAGCTGTCTGACTTCACACTGCAGTCAAACGTCAGAAAGTTCAGGCTTTTCATGTTTTCTATGGCCATTTTCTAACATGTTGATAGAAACCTGTGATTTTCTTTTACAGAGACCTTTAGCTGCATATATGTGTAAAGTGACCATCACTTACAGTTGTATAATAATACCTTGGTCAGGAATGGGTTCCCATCATCAGACACGACATGCTCTCTCAGAGGAAGATCAAAGCCCAGCCGCCGCTGTCTGACGCGTACCTGCACGGGATGCCTGCCAAGAGGAGGAAGGTGAGAAATGCAGTTCACTTAACACAGGACTGTGGGAAACTAAGAGTCTGACTCTGTCACTGATCCTGTCCTCATTGTTGTCAGCCTTAGCTCTAACAGAGTGCCCTGATAACTGTTGAAAGGCAGAGTGAAATTAAGTTTCCATCTGCTCACTTTGTGCTAAGCTAGGCTAAACTCATCTTGTACCTTGCTGCACTCTACAGGTTTTTTTAATGATGAAAATGTTCTTTAAGACTGTTGTTGGACAGAAGAGAGTGACAGTAGGATTTCTGCCCTTAGACGAGCCAGTGTGAAGGACCACACCTGTCCTTGTCAGAGGCGGTTAGTCGAGCTGTTCGTGCCGCGGGAGTCCTGCCCGTCACCGCCCCAAGCAGCCTGCAGGGGGAGCTGGAGAGACCAGAGGTTCAGGAAGCATACACCGAGCAGGTAGCAAGCTGCTGCAAAGCTGATCCAGGATAGCATGATTTTGGATGTCTTAATTGCTCTTCTTGACTGTCTTCTGTCAACGGTGGAGTATTGATTGATGAATGACACTGTGGCCACACATCACTTTATTTACACATCCTCTCTGCTAAATAAGAAAATGAAACCCTGTCAAACGCTTAAATAAAAACCAACTTCTCAGTATGTGAGCACTGTCTACAGAAGATTCAGAATGAATTTAAACAAGATGGTGTGCTGAACCATGTTAAATCTATGCAACCCAAGTGTTTGTACATTTAGAAAGAAACAAGATGTGATGAATGCTGTGACTGTACTGTTGTGATGTGGCACATCACAACAGTACAGTCACAGCATTTGGTTTGCTGGAGTCCTTTCTGTTTCCTGGTCTAACGGTTAAAACTGTAGTTGCTGCATTGAATCAACAATGCAGCAACTACAGTTTAGCAGCTGTACTGGAATTAAATGTTTATCTGAAAATGATTTCGCTGATAACATCCTTTACCTTCAACACCCGAGGGGTGTACTACAAAGCGAGATTAATGGCTTACCAAGCTGTTGAACTTAAAGTCAGATTTTTCTGTGTCATGAAAGTGTCTCTCTTTTTACCTGCTAAATCACCATGGTAACTGATGCTGAACATATCACCTAGTTGGGGGCAGGTTATCTTCAGAGTTTCAGTTTAAAATCAACCAGAAGATCCATGTTTTCACTGATTCTTTTATTTAAAGCATGTTTTAAGTGCAATATAGATTCTCTGCTGGGGGCACATGTTTTATATGTGCAGCTTGTTAAGCCATGCCTTACTAAAACCACTGAATGAAGCGCAGCAGGAAAGTTGCAGCAGCACAAACTGTGTGTCGCAGTGCAACTGGAATGTCCATGTGTTAATTTAGTGATGCAGAAAATGTTTAATTGTTTTTATACTTTATTCTAATCTGCTGCTGAGTCTCTTTTACTCTGCTGGAACTGCAGCTACTAGAACACAGAACACACACCAAGAATACCTGTTCAATCAATCAAATGAATTTGACTTTGAT
>VVAS01119667.1:0-10580 GCA_015103295.1 Ptychochromis oligacanthus
TTCATCTGAATGTGGTACAGGTCTCTTTGCTGATGGCAGGTTAGGGTAAGTGATAGGTGATTTAGTTTTAGAACTGTATCCAGAAATATTGACTAAACAGAAGTAGCAGTCATCAAAGTGATTCTGTGGCTCCCTCCATACAATTGGAATACCAAAACCCAAGCTCTTTCTCTTTCCCTCAGTCCATGCTTGGAGGTTTTTGACACATGCCCGCCACTAATTTTCTCAAAATCTGTTATGTTTTTTTCACTATTTGATCTGATCCACAGATATAGTAAAAAAAAACATCTAGATAATGTTTACAATTTTTCCTGTTACTAGCCTTAAGCCTTGAAAAATGAATTCACAGACACAAGACTAGTGAGGATTGCAAAGAATTTGCAATGTTGACCCGGAGCAGAACTTCATAATACAACCCAAGATGAGATGGTTTAAGTGGTTATTAAAGGTCACAAAAGACGTCTTTACCCTCTTCACGCTTCCAAAAGGCAAAATCTGTTACACTTACCACTTGTGAAAAAAAGGTGACGTGATAGAGCAAATGTATATTATTTTTGAAATCAGCAACCCAAAATTAGTAAAGAACAAGTGTTAGATATCATACAGCAAATATGATGCTGTGTAGTGTAATTTTTGAAGCTCAGCTGATGTCATCTCACCAACAAAGTGACACAAGTTTATAACATTATAACTCTAAGTTCATAAAAGTTTTAATGTCAGATTACAAAATTAGCATTCATTCCTTAAATGTTAGCTATGTTCTATAAGAAAAAAAAAATACTTTATTTATTAAGCCATTAGCATTAATATTTTACCAACTTAAAAAAATTACTGTGAGTAATGAATAACATCAAATATGTGTAGCCAGTCAGGGCATCCTATTTGCGCAGTCTCTCTTTCCGTCTCCATGCTGCGCTGGAGTCGGGGGCCCACCTCTATGTTAATTACTGGGTAGCATTTCAGCAGGATACAATCAGGCACATTTCCCTCTCACTCACTGACTCCTTTGTCTTCCCTGGAGCTTGGCATATTGGCTGTCAGTCAGTTTCAACGCAATCTAAGGTGGTTTTAATCGTGTTTTGAAATAGCTACACGGTAGGCTACATATCCTGTCCATATCCTGTACATATCTTTCCTTTCAAGATTGAAGGTAGTATTATACTTGCTTATCCACACTCCTGTTTGCAGTGTGGCTGGCTAATTATTTCTGGCCGTTGCCACTGATTTTGGAGGCACTTTGGAGCTAACACCAAAATTTCATTTTTAGGTCTCTGTTTGCTGTCATGGCTATGTCTCAGTCGGCTCCCGGTGTTTCATTGATGCCTTCCGGCTTTTGGTTGCACATGCCCAAAGCTTTATAACTCACAGTGGCCTTTCGTCCCCAAAGAGCTGATGTCTTGCTGGATGTTGTTTTGCCTGCTGCTGTCTTGCCTGTTATTGTCGCGACTGACTTTGTCTTGCCTAACACTCTCTGGCCTTAAGCTGTCTCCTGTGGTGTTTTGCGCGGTGTTGTCCTAGTGGAGTTGATCTGGCTTATTGTTTCACTTGCCAACTGAAAGCGCTCTTCAGCTATTCCTCCAGTGGGGTGGTTTGTTTTAATAGATAAATGTTTAGTTTTCTGTTTAGTTTGTCTGGTTTTCTTTTCTTTTTACATACTGCGGATATATGTACCTTCTGCTCCTTACGACCGAGTTGTGAAGATTATTTATCTGTGTTGTTTTTGTATTTCTTATGCCTTGAAAAAATTTGACCAGAATAGGAATAGAAATCTTTAACAAACTAAAATAATAAAGTACACCAGCTCTGTGGCTGGCAACTAACGATATGCCAGTAGACTTATCGTTTAGAAAGCTAAAATTAGCTAATAATTTCTATTGATCTAGCCCATCTTAGCTAACGTTTTTGATGCTATTTAGAGAACAAATATACATACAGTAAGCAGACACTTTATAAGTCACAGCGATGTCCCTGCGTTATCAGAACAATTTGCACTTTTACTATGTTTCAGGTAAAGTGTGTTTTAAATCTGCACCACTGATTTGTGTCATGAAATTACCTCTTCATCTTACTTCTTCCACAGCAACAAAAATCTTATTTATTAACCCTAGAACACTAGCATGCAGTTTTGTAACAGTATCTCTAATGACGGGTATATTTTACCCTATATAATATACCTGATAAAACATACTTCCAATCAAAATATATTAAAGTACAACAATACATGGCAAATTGAGGTACTCGTCTTTTATTTCCCCCATACAATGTCCTCAAAAAATGAAAAAAAAAAAAAGTATCACGGGGGGACCCTATAAAAAGGGTCTAAAATTAGTGAGAAATTAGGGAATCGTTAATGAAAAAAAATCCTAAAAAAAAAAATAAATAAATAAATAATGAAACTGGGAACTTGTTCTTTGGTCCACCCATTCAATCGCGTGGGTGAAAATCACCCGACGTTAGTGTTCGTGTTCTAGGATTGACAAGCCTCGCTGTTTGAAGTATGCAAGGCCTCTGTGTGACTGCACTGTAACATCATGACATCCAGAACACTGGACATTTAAACCTGTTTTCATTCTATCCTGTACCGTCTCCAGTAGACAAGCTGGCAAAATATAATATTAGAAGACGATGTCAGAAAATAATACTAAAATACATTATTATTACTGTGTCTATAGTTATGAGGGGTGCTATGATGAAATTTAGGGGTGCCTGAGTATGCTCCATCGTTTTCTCTTTCACAAAGTCCAACAAATGGTCTTTCTGCCTCTGGCTCAGATTGAGCACTCTTTTGAAGCAGGCTAGCTTTCTCTCAAAAGGGATGTATGATTTTCAAGTGCCTCTTTAGCTTTTTGGGACCATGTTAGTGTTAGCTAGTTTTTCTGACAAATATACACACAGGATCAGCTGAAGTCACAAGACAAGCAGCTGTCATGATAGTTTCTATTGACATGTTTTTTTTCTTTAGGTGGTGGTTTATCTGTCTTGGTAGCTAGCTGTGATTTGCTTCATGTTTTCCCCCTTTCAGAAATTTCAGTGCCTTTGATGTATCATCATTTAATAACCATTTAATAAATGATTCACATTTAAACAGAATAGGGTATAGAATTTGCTTCTATACCAGAGGATGAGTGCCTGCAAAGTAATCATATAGTAAACTAATAATTCAGCCATATGTTTTTGTGTAGTTATATAGTGCATAAATAATATATAGTTGACCCAATATCCCACGGGACCACTGGACTGGGAACCATTGCTCTATAGCATGCCCTACCTTATCGCCTATTTCACTCTGCATGGGATAAGAATTTACAAAATGGAGACCATGCTATATCAAGTAAGGATTGGGATCATGAATTCATCGGGACTGTCTTTACTAAGGTCATAAATCAAGTGAGTAGTAGTGTTATTATCCTTTAGACTTCCTAACAAGCAGAATTCTTTTCGCAACCGCCTTCATATGCCATCTACGGAACAGAAAAGACTAATTTTTCAGTCTCTCACATTTTCAGTTTAGTTTTTGTCCTAATGAAAAACAAATCACATCTTCCATTCATGCATTTCTTGATATAGATGGCCACAATGTGGCTCAGTGTGTTTTGACAATGAATTAGCTGCATACCTTTTGTGGCCTAATCATACTGGACAGGATGTAAGAAGATAGAAATTTGAAAGATATGTATATGATTATTTTTGTCATTCATTCATGTACAATGATCCTAAAATAAAGAAAGGGTCCCTTATTGGTTGTCTTATGCAGTCAAATTTTAAAAAATGTAATGACTAATGCAACATGAACTAAAAAGTGAAGAAAGATCCAGAGAAAAGGAAAAAGTAAAGAAAGTGAGCTCCATTATGGCCCACCATCTTCTGGATATTAGGAGTACAAAGATGTATGAAAGCCAACTAATGCTATATGTATAATGTGCCCTATTATTGCTGTACTTCCAATAGTCTTTGCAATTCAAGGGTGAAGAAGAGAAGTTAGCTTCTGTATTGTCAAATCCTATTGTTTCCAAGAAACAACCCTGTTCCTGTGAAACTTGGTTCTGGGAACTCGATACGAATAAACTCACATTCAATAGAATCTTTTAGAAAATAGGCAATATCTGAATGAGTTAGGATTAAGAAAATTAGCTTAATTTTAAGAATATTGTTTGCTGCAATGGATAAGCGGTAGAAAATGGATGGATGGATGGATGGATGTTTGCTGCAAATCATTTTTGCAGCCTTATGAATGCCAGATAGGCTCCACCTGTCTGTATGTGAGTGTGTTTGTGCACACATGCGCCTTTAGATGCCCATCGGGGTGCTTGTAGATAAATGGCCATTTGGTATTGACTTCAATTTAGAAAATGCTGCCTTACACTTTTCACTCTGCGAAACCCAGGGGCACCCGGGGGGAAATCCAGAAGTGATCTGCCAAGGAAATGTATTACAGAGGGTCACTAGCTCCAGTTTAGGGGATTTACTGTACCCTCGCACACACAAAACACACTCACTACACACCTACATACACACATAGTACAGAGACCCTTGTCATGACAAACACTATGATCTGTGTTGAGAACACACTGCTCATGCTGTCATTGCTGAAATACGGCAGTGACAGAGAGACTTAGTGTGACAACGGGTGACTGAAGGCTGGCCACAGGCAAATATGTCACAGCTAGTTTAGGCTTCACATCACAACCCAGTACAAGGTTTAGTTTGGCTTGTATGATTCAACTGAAGATGCATACTGTCTTAAATGGCTGTCTTAAATGGATGAATAGATATAGGTTGATATTGCGACTTGACGGGGTCATAAGTAAAACCCTTACAAAGACCTTGTGATTGGAGAGACTGGATGGTGCCTGCCATGTGGCTGGCTACTCTACAGAGATAACACAAACTGGGTGTTCAGAGAGAACTTTATTACAATTATATTCAGAAGAAGATAGCCACTTCCTCCTCAATCTGATGTCAGTGGGGAATAGTGTCTCCAGCTGCCCAAATTTCAATCTGCTTAGATAACACACACATGCATACACACACACTCACATACACACACAGAGACACTTACACAGACACACACACACACACACACTGCATCACTTCACGAGACATCAAACATTGACAAAGTCCCTTTTTAGTGCTGCCCGTTGGCACAGTAACTCCAGGCTAACGAAGTCACACGCTGGCAGAATATTAATAACAGCAAGCCAATCACTGAGCTGCATGGGGGAAAGTTATTTGCATATGAGAGGTGAGGGAGTCCATCCAAAAGACTGCCTTCATACATCTCCAGCATACTGGGATGTGTTTTTTATGTGCATGCTTCAGTGTACATTTGTCATGAAAAAGGGACTGGTACAAATTTGGTATGTCACTTGTTTATGAGGGTGGTCTTTCTTCTTATTTTGACCGTTGAAATACTAAAGGAAAGGTCCAATGTCACTTTCATCAGATAAGTACAAATATTTCCAGTGGAGTACACAGTGCTGTTGAATCTTTTATGGCAAATAAATTTAATTCCCCAGTCCTGCATGGTGAATAACAGCTTTGGCTTTAAGGTTGTGGCCCAGTGTGCAAGGCTTTACTTCAGAGCATTTGAGCCTTTCAATCAGTGTGGCTCACCAGTCTTTTAAATCTGAATGAGTAACACTTTGCTCATCCCTTCCCATGGGTTTTGTGAAATACACAGTAGTGCGGTTAATGACGAAGATGATCTTTGATAGCTATAACTGAGTTGCATTTTTAAAGACATAAACACTCATCCGCCTGCTTACGCAAACATACCAAATGAATACGTATGAATGAAGGTTATCAGTCTGCAGACAATGAGAGCTCTGTCCAGAAATTTGCTCGTAGGAATAAAAATGGGCAGGGGTTAAAGTGGGGTTTGGCAAGTGGGGGGAACCCTAGGTTCCGGTGTAGTGGTGCAGCGTGGAAAAACGACTTGGTTAGAAATGAGTTTCTGTTGTGAGCTTCAGTTGGTTTGTTTTCTTTGTAGACAGGCTGTGGTCAGCTGCTCTGTGCTGGTTTTGTGTTTGCTGTTCTTTGCGAATTTAACTAACTATATTCTGCAATATATAACCAGATGTTACATGAGCTATCATTTCTGTTTTAAAAACCTTAACCAGTATAATGCTAGTATAAAGGTGGAAATTTGCAAGTGTTACTAAAGAATTTCATCAGCTTAAACTGATGACTCCTAACACTTAAAGGTTTGCACACAAATAAGGTGTTAACCACTTTTCCCTCTGGCATTTATACTTCTGCCACAAACTTTGCTGTCACAAAATTCTCCCATAAATTTCAGTTCAGAACACGGTGGCGCGGTGGTTAGCGCTGTTGCCTCACAGCAAGAAAGTCCTGGGTTCGAATCCACCATCTGACCGGGGCCTTTCTGTGTGGAGTTTGCATGTTCTTTCCAGGTACTCTGGCTTCCTCCCACAGTCCAAAGGCATGCAGTTAGTGGGTTTAGGTTAATTGGTGATTCTAAATTGGTGTAGGTGTAAATGTGAGCATGAATGGTTGTCTGTCTCTCTGTGTTAGCCTGTCCAGGGTGTGCCCCGCCTCTCGCCCTATGGCAGCTGGGTTAGGCTCCAGCCCCCCCACAACCCTAAATTGGATAAATGGAAGAAAATGGATGGATGGAATTCTTCCAGTCCCAGTCTCTGCTGCTACCTAAACCAGCAGTCATCATGGATACATTGCTATGCCCCAGTGCAACATAGTCAATTATTGTGAACTGTACTGCAAATTACAAAGTTTAGCTTGTACTTATTGTCCCATATAACCTTTAAATAACGTGAAATTATTTTCTTTTAATTTGTTGTAAAGACATTTCTCTATATGAAATAACCAGATCACTTCAGCAACAGATCATGTACAGATTCACTGTCTGATTCAAACATGAATTAGGACATTACATGTAAGCATTACATTTCCAGTCAAATGTCACTTGCTGAGGAAGTCCTATATAACCTCTCATCTTCCTCTCCTATTCTTTCTTTCTTACATTTTTATCCATCCCTTGGAATGAAGGGACCACACTAACATTTTTCCTCTGTGGAAAATATAGCCTCTATATGTTTAGCTAAATACTGTACTATAATGCATAGAAACAGTTTGTGGATTTGGTGATATTTGTTGAGCTGTTTGAAATCATACATATGATATACATATACTCCCTTGCTTTCTGTCCCACTAGCTAGATACTGAAGTACCACAAACACAACTTTATTGACATCAGTAGCATCAACACAAGAAGAAGGAAAGTATGTGTGCAACAGGACCATGTAGTGACTGCCAGGCTGCAGCCCATGGAAATTATCTCACTTGATAGTATTTTGTGTTAAACAGTCTATCAGATGTAAATACTCATTAGCTGAAGATGCTGGAACAAAATCCATCGCTGCAGTAATTAGACACTAAATTAATGAACATGCAAACATGAAAACACTAAAATCAATACGATCCATTGAGCTGCAATATATAACCAGATATTACATGAGCAATCTTTCTCTCAGCCTGGATGTGATGTTATGACTGAATTATAAAACAAAATTGTCAGTGACAGTTTTGTTTTATAATTCACTATGAAACAATATGAAAATACAATGTGGACTTTAATTCACTGATGCACCCAATTTTCACTGCAAAAATTTTTGTTATGTCTGACTTGATTAAAATCTCTCACAGGTGTATGTGTAACATGTTCAGTTAACTACCCCATTTCCAAAAAGTCCTTCCCCTGTGTAAAATGTAAGTAAAACAAATGATGATCTGCAAAGCATTTAAAAAGTAATTGGAAAAATAAATAAAAAATATTTCTGTAGCCAAAAATAATTGCAAATAGTCCAAAAGCAACATATATGTTAAAACAGATATATATTTTTTAATAGGAAAAAATATAATCATTTTGAATTTTGCGCAGTTGTGGGACAACTGGGACAAAGTCTGTAAAAAAACAAAAAAAACAAAAAAAAAACACCTAGTGGGATATCTCACAATTAATTAGACTAATAAGTAATATGATTAGGTATGAAGGGAAGACCTTGCTTATTTCAGGAAGACAAAGCCAAACCATATTCTTCACATATTCCACTAAAAGTAAAAGAATCTAGCTGCTAAAATGTCCTGTCTCTGATGCAGATCTGTGACCCGGGGAACCATTTGGTGCATTGTGAAACAAAACAGTGTAAAAAAGGAGATTATGAACTGCTGAGCAGATGAAGTCTTATATCAAGCAAGAATGGGAAAACATTACTTTGAACTACAGTAGAGTTTTGTTAAAAGTGAAGTAACACAGTGATAATCAACTTTTTTGAAATGTGTTGCTGGCATCAAATTCAAAATGAGCATATATTTTTTCAAAAAGCAGTGCATTTTCTCAGTTTCAGCTCTTCATGTTGGTTTTCGACTATTTAAAATATAAAAAAATATATAATCATTTGTAATCAAGTTTAATAAAGGAACCAGGAGATATTAAACAGATATTTTTACCCTCCGTTTCAGTCATTAAGAATTTGAGTGCAGATGTCAACACTTTTTATTTATTTATTTCAGTTTTTGTTGCATTTTCATAATCTTAAAGGTGATTTAACGATATGCACTCTGGCTGTGGGAAAACGTGAAAACATATTGCAAACTAATTACCAATAACTTCTATAAGGAGGGAGGCATGCAAATTGGGTCTGCACCAATAAGTTTATAGGTCCACATCCTGCCATGGATTTGAACCCAGAACCCCCTGCTGTGAGGCAAGTCCTAACCACTAAATCATATTGCTTACT
Organism: Ptychochromis oligacanthus; assembly: GCA_015103295.1. Taxonomy (NCBI): domain Eukaryota; kingdom Metazoa; phylum Chordata; class Actinopteri; order Cichliformes; family Cichlidae; genus Ptychochromis; species Ptychochromis oligacanthus. The sequence continues at coordinate 8,778 of VVAS01119667.1, forward strand.
CTGTTATATAACATCAGTTTGCATACTTTTTAAATAGTATTTTTATACTAGTGAACTTAATCATATAATGAGCCTTCAGTCTCAGTAAACAAAAAATTATCTGGTTTTACACTAAAAGTAAAACATAAATTGTCCTTAGGATAGAACATTTAAAAATAAACATAACTAACATTTGGCCATAAGCCTCTTCATTTGCCTTGTAACAGAGTTTACAAATAGAAATAAATATATGTTGATCATCTTCCATTTCTCCAGCATGGTTCCGCTTTCCGTAGTGTTGAATCACTGAGTGAATTCAGCCCACAGTGTGGGAATCGGTATATCCTGGTGTGAGTCAACTCTCCTCAGACTGTGGGTCGATGGTGCTGACTGAGCCAGGACAGCTAATAAATCACCTCCTGCTGTCCTAAAATGGCGGGGTTGTGATTGGGAAGGGGAAGGGAGCCGTGAGCAAGGGTTAATGAATACAGGCCACATCGATCTGCTTCCACCAGCCTTCTCTCTCACCATCCACTCCTCTATTCTCAGGCCAAATGCTGCTCCAGCACTTTTCTGGCCTGCCACACTAAGCACAGGCTGGGTTGCGAGGAATCCACAGAGGTAGGAAACGTTGAGTAACTAGCAAATGCAAAGGTAATAGCTAATGCTAGCAGCTAATTAAGAGTTTTATCTCATGCAGTAGTTGTAACTACCAAAAGTTGTAACTACCAAATGAGGTAAAGCATTGTGGTTCAAGAAGTCACTTTCAGTAACAAAGCATTGAAAAAATCGAAGCAGAGAAGCTTAAGGAGTGCATTACACTAGTGTTATACTTTCTGCATATTTGAATATGCACAGCTCTGCTAGGGTCCAAGTGATGAAGTGCACAAGCCTTGCAGACACTTATGTACTCTCTAGTTTATTGTCAGTTTTTTGTGACTGTGCAACTATGCTACAAGGGTAGCAAGTATGTATGTGCTGGAAAACAAAAACGGCTGCAGACCTTTAAGAGACACTATTTAAATGTCCTTTGCAGCCTGTGTCTGTATTTGCCTTCAAAAGAATATACAGATAATGATTTGTGGAGGAAAACACCCCAGCATTATGAAGAGAAGAATTAGTCTTTAAGTAGACACCAATTCACCCTGCATGTATGGAACATGATGTCAAAATTAACAATAATGAAAGTAACTCAGCATCCATAGTGTCAGTAGTTGTCTGTGTTGATGATCTGCATTGATGTCTGAAGCCTTAGCAGTAGTGGGTGATCTTAATGTGACTGTGGTAGCGTTAGCTTTGGAGACTTGTAGTAGCACAATTTTCTCAACCTATCAGTCTATATACAGCAACATGTGTGTTTGGTCCTTGACCACAGGTTCAGCTTGCAAAAAGACCCTTGCAAAAAGAAGAACTACTACCAGACTACATCTTTCAGTCTACATTAAGTTAGAGGGCATTTATATAGCTTGGTAAGAGAAGCAGAGCTAATGAAGTGACAGCATCACTACAGATGACTTGTAGCACTGCCAGAGCCACCTAGTGTCATACCTTGAACCTTCAGTGATATTCAGAAAACCCATACAGACTAATTGGGCACCGCACACACACACACACTAATTCACAGACACTTATTTATCTGCATTATTAACCAACCTTCAGCGATATTTACCCTTACTCACTGTTTCAGGGTAGGATCCTAGGAGGTTACTTGTTCAGTATTGATCTGACATATTGTTGTTGTTCTTTTATATGCCACCCAGCTTTAGGAAAACACATATTTGCACATTCCCCTTCGTATGTTACTGGGTCAAATGCTTCATGAAC
>VVAS01119670.1:12276-26924 GCA_015103295.1 Ptychochromis oligacanthus
TTAATAGAAGAAATAATGAAATAATGAAAATATAGGTTACTTTCTGCCCCATTTAGCTCCTGGTATACTGCACATTTATATCTGAATATTGAGTTATATTTTTTAGCAAACAGGGCTTCAGCAAACTGTTATTATTACTATTTTCAGCAGATTATTTGGCTTATTATTATCTCAAATAATCAGTTTTTCATATAACATGCCATTCAGCAAATAAAACTACTCTGTTTAAGACAAAGAAAAGTAACAAATCCACACAATAGAGCGAGCAAATGGTTGAGAATTGTGCTTTAAAAAATTAAGATTTTAATTCTGTTCAACTGTGCCAAATATCATGAATCATAAATCATTATACATTATCTAAACACAGACAGTTTGAGAAATAAACACTTAACCTAGCTATTATAAAGATGATAAAAGAGGATAAACACTGACTTTGTCTAAATCTATCAGCACATCTAAAGCTAATTCTTACAAAACTAAAGTGTAACTTCTGATTTCACAGGCACTGTGTCAAATCAGCAAAGCTAATTTCCCCTCTAGACAGCAAGGGGGCGCCCATGAGTCCGTCTGTAATGAATGGAGTTCTATGGAGGTGAAGCCTCCAATTTTCATTACGTTTTTAATAGAAGTCACTGAGCTAATAGATACAGTTCCTTTTTTTTTAACGGCTTTGGGTTTTAGTTAAACACCTTTCTGTAAGTACTGGGAACTTCACAGCACCATGAAAAACTTTACGGCATTTGCCATTTTAATTTCAAGCTTGACGCAAGCAGCAGCTCCCTATACGCAAATGGAAGTTTCTGTTGTGGTTAAATAAACTTTCAGTGATCATCAAGGCGTATGCCCTATCCTTAATGGACCAGTGCATAAGTAGAACGCTAGTGTTTTATGGGTAAAATCAGCTTCACTTTAAAAAATAAAACATCAAAGGACACAAGTGTCGTTTAATTTCAGTTCTGACATATCTGACATATTGTCAGTACTGTATTACAAACACTAAAATAAAGCTTGGCTTTTTTGTCTTTAAACAGGTGTAAATAATTATTTTAGCTCCATTTACGCCTATTTAGGACTGTCTCACGAGCGCCCCCTGCTGCTCCCCGGGCTGAACTGCAGCCAGCTTCTGAGCAGTGGGATTAACAGGAAGTGGAATTCTACTCTTTAGCTTTAGCCTAGCTAAACTAAGCTAACTACATCCCGGCAGTGACGTCAGGTTCAGTATAAAGACGTGAGAGCGCTATCGGTCTAATCATGCAGGAAGCAAACACCACGTTCTTGGCAAGCAATTGCACCGATACGTCTCACTTCATGACATCTGTAAAAACACAACACACGGTACACGAATGGGTAGCGGTACATATCACTACAAGTCATCCGTCATCCGACTTTTTTTTTCCAGCCTGTCAGATTATCAGTGATGACATTCAGGTAGATTTTCAGATCAAAGAGGAGGATTAAATATCAAGATATCGAGCTTTCTGTTATCTTGTCACAAGGGCTGCTATGAGCCAACATGACTACAGGCACCTTTGAAAGAAGTTGGAGGTTTAAACAATCTGAGACGTGTTTATCAGGGTTAAATGTTATGATTTAATAATGTGTCACAATGGAACTGTTTAATGCAATTTTGTTAAATATAAGAAAATGTGCGTTTATTTTCATATTTCATTGGGAGATTTGGAAGAGGTGGAGTCCTGAAGACTGAAGTTTTCAGGTCAAAAAGTTGGTCCTGTCAAATGAATATGTTTGAGGATTTCTTTTTCTAAACAGTGTGTGTGTGTGTGTGTGTTTGTGTGTGTGTGTGCGCGCATGCTTGTTGGTAGTGATTAGCCAAAGATATCAGGTAACTTTGGTTTGTGGACAATCTAGAGGAACTATCTCTGTATGATTTAAAAGTATATTTTATAATCATAGTAGTTTTATATATTTTATCCTTTATTTTGCCTCGAGTAGATTACTTCTGCTTTTCACCAACATCCTGCTGTGCCAGTGTGTGTACGTACAGGTTAGCGTGTCAAGTGTTGCATAAACAAGCGCTATTATTACAGTCTAAGCCTAGCATGCTAACTCCTGATTAGCACAGAACAAGCGGTTCAACGATCGCCTGAAGTGTCATTTGTGCTAAAGTTGTTGTCTTATATTTGTCTTTTGTTTTGTTTATTTTTGTTATTTTTTTTTTAATTTTGCTAACAGCCGGGGCTTTTATTTGGACTAACATCTGAGCGGCAGAGATGATCATTCAAATCGATAAGCTAAACCAGAGCCAAATAACTAGCTGTGCTTGTGCTTGTTACAGGTCATTATCTTCTGAATTTTAATAACAATATCAACTGAATTTAAACATGTAAATAATTTGTTAATCATACCGCTTGCTGACTTCTTGTGTTAGCTAGCTTCATGTCTGCGTCAGTTTGTCCAAAACCTCCGACGTTGGACAAAAGTCTGTCTCCGAATTCCTTCCAGACCAAAGAAAATTCAAAAAAGGGAAATTAAGTTTTAAGGAAGTTTCATAACTGTGATTCCTTAAAACATCTTGAGATTTTGCTAGTTCCAGTTAGCTGATCTTTTGCTTGATAACATGTTCAACATTCAGGGAAATTTTCCTTTTTCCTAAGATTCAGCCGAATATTGCTTTCAGTGTGGGTAGCCTAGCTTAGGCATCAAAACGTGAGAGGGGAAAACCAAATCTGGCACTGTTAAAGATTTTTTTTTAATTTTTTTAGAAAAAAGAAAAGAATAGCCTCCAATGCCACTTAAATATTGACTTTTACTTTTGCAGTCTTGTGCATATCATGGCCACATTGCGTGCAATCGACGGAGGGCGAAACCAGCGACTTTGCAAAGACCGCCAGTTATTTTTACCATGTCTGTTTGGCTGAAATACCAGAAAGTTTTTCAGTCAACGAGTATAACCCTGCCAGTCATCTCCTTCTCCAGTCAGAACTGGTGTGTCATATAAAGCTTATATTGGAAATAAGTCTTGATATGTCAGAAAGTAGTTTAACAGAACTAAATATTAAACCTCACAGATAAGCACAAGTTAACTAGCTAATGTAGGATTTTTGCACTCACCTTTGCTTTTAAAATGAAGAATTTCTTGTCCTTTACATCCCAAACAGAAGGATTATTGATCCATGTGGATAAAAAAAATACATATTAAGCTTTTGTACTTTTGTAGGCTTTCATCCTATATACACTGTATGGACTAAAGAACTGGGCCACCTACACATTACACCTACAGGACGCCTGCCTACTTGTTAGCACTTTGTAAAATCCATACATAGGCGAGGATGCAAAATTAAAATTTGCGGTTTTCATGAGGAATTTCTTTCTTGGCGTTTTCCATCCACGCAGTACTTCCATGCAGCTTAAAGCAGGTTTCCCGGTGAGGACAGGTTTTAGATCAGACACAATGGTGCCCACCTGCCAACAAGCTGCACACAGACACTGCTGAACAAAAAAATAGTTCCATCGAGCAACCATGGGCATGTTAACAGGAGAACTTTAGAGGTGGCACTTTACAAACTTCATGATAAGTAGAGAAATCCCTGTTTCAGTCTCAAAAGAAAAAGGAAATGAGAAAATTTCCCTAAATGTTCCAGAATTTATTTAGTAACTATTGGTGAATTCTTTTAAACACTAAGTATGCTTTCATCAGCACATTTGCTGTTAGAAAGAAAAAAAAAAACGCCATGTTCTTCAGGTTTTATTAATCTGTTTGTGCATCTTAGCTGTTTTTTTGTCAGGGCTGTGTGCAATAATCAGAGGTGGTGTTGCCAAACTTCTCACTGCAGTCTGCTGCAGGTCGACTCTGAGGGACTGCATCCTTCTGCACGACTGCACTGTAACGTCTTGTGCTCAGGCCGTCTCTGCGTGACGTCAGGAAAGGAGTTTGTGTGTGATGAGCTAACGGTGAGACGGGAAGGGTTGTGCGACTGGTATGACAGTGTGGATTTTTTTGTATTTCGGTTTGTGTTTTCATGAACCCTGTGACCTCACAAATGTAACAGAAAATCTGAATCATGATGTCTGTGAAACTGTTGCAGCTGTGAAAGAGATTTCTGGTGGAAGTTTGATGGATGTCATCACCCAGAACTCGTGTAAAGAAATGTCAGTAAACTGTGAACATTTAAATATGCTTGTTGTGAGTTTGTCTTTTTGTTTAAAGTGTCAAAAGTAGAGATGTTTTGGAAGTGTCCTTTATTCTCTAGTGTGAGCCAAAGGGATAGACTGTATATATAGATAGACAAAGTGTCATCGGTTCCTTGAACTGTATAGAAGTGAAGCCAGACCCCAGCTCCCTTGATCTATGACCTCAGTAAACAGTTTCCAGATGGGTTTATGGTCTCAGTCTCTAATTTCAAGTCTTGTTAAATATAAAATGATGTTCATTTTGTAAATTGTGGTCCCATTAGAGTCAAATACCAGGATAAAGCAGTGTCCCTCTGTTCGTTAGTCAAATCTGCATCTCACTTGTAATGTCTGGTTTCAAAAAGTTAAAATGAAAATCTTCAGCTTAAGGCTTCACAAGAAAACTTTGCTAAATATGATGAGCTTATTTCTTTATACAGTCTACAGGTACAGCAAACCCTCAAAGTACATTAAGTGCGGCTCACGAGCACAGGATGATACCCCTTAGCAGGCTTCCAGAAGTTTAGGAAGGGAGGTAGAAACGGCTTGTTTCGCAGAGAGGATGAGCTGAGGGGTTGCATAAAGGACCAGTAAAGATAAATAAGGATTTCTTTGAACTGTGAGTAACGCAAAGCTACTTTAGTGGATTCCCAGAATGAAAACATGAAGCTGGAAATTAGTTGTGGCTGTGAGCAAAGAAGCTCCACAGACCTACTGTTCAAACCTTCTGTTTACGAGGAGCAGCCAATGAGAGAAAAGTAGGCTTAAAGTGAGGTGGAAGGGAGCTAACACGGTTCGTTTCACACAGAGGATCAACTGAGGGGCTGCACCAAGGCCCAACATAAAGACATTATTTTTAAATGTGAATCATGCAAAGCTGCTCTATTAAAGTCCAGGAAGAAAAATAAGGAGTTGAAACTGACGACAGCAGGGCATCTTTAAATTGAAGCAGTCCAATGAAACGCTTTCTGTACCAAATGACAGTTATTTCCAGGAAACCCAGGAGCTCTGCTTCACAGAGTAACAGGTGTTACTGAGATTTATTTCATTTTCCTTTGGACTTATTGTGAGAAGAAAAAGAGAAAAAAACCTGTTTCATTATGAGCTGCCAACAGTGACTGAGCACTCCAAGTTTGGACGTGGCAATTTCCACTGACGGCCATGTTGGCGCTTCAGTCCTGCTCCGTAACCGTTGCTATGGCAACCGGTGTTTCTACGGCAGCTGATCTCTCAGCTCTTGGCTCTGTCACCATGGTGATGTTTTGTGCAGGGCTGATTTACAGCTTACAGTCCTCAGCTGTGCAGAGAAAAGCAGCAACGAGCCACCTGGACTGAGTCTGAGAGGAGTTCTGCTTCCTGCGTGTTCAACACCGTCCAACAGTTTCACCCCCACACAGCTGCCACACCGACTCTAAACTGCCTGTGATTTAATTTACAGTGAGTGAACTCCTCCATCAGAGGACCTGAGGAATCTCAAAGTCAACTGCGTCATGATAACAACAAGGGCTGAAGGAGGGCGACCTCTGCTGGTCACACACAGGAATCTCTGCTGCAATTGTTTCTAAAGAAAATTACAAAAGTCATCATTAAATGGGACATATTTCCAGGTCCACATTTTTATTCTAGGAGTCTAATCGAGCAGCTGTCCATGATCCACAGTTCAAATAATGCTTATTTGCCTTAGTGCATTCCTTCAGTTGATCCTCTGCCTGAAACAAGACATTTTAGCTTCTCTCCCTTTAAGACAACTTTCTTCTGATTGACTGCCCCTCACAAACAGAAGGTTTGAACAGTAGGTGGGTGGGGTTATATGTGGTCACAGCCAGATTTTGTGTCTGAGTAGCATATTAGGGATTTTCCTTCTTTATATCATATAGATCCAAGAGTTGAATAAACTGTGTGAAACTGAATATTTAGAGCAGCCTTTAGCCTGAACTTTTGGCTCAAAGAGGTTACTGTACATACACTGACCTCCTTATTTGAAACTTTGGTCATGTTTAATATGAACATCCACCACTGGAACAGGCTATATATGAGAGAAAATAAGAAAAAGTAGGAAAACAAAACAAACACAAGCTGAGGACCACAATATTTTTGACAAAGTTTTCATAAAAAAAAACAAACAAAAAAAAAAAAAAAAAATGGAAGATTTTTCTATTTAGGTATAAAGGAGACAGTTTCAGAAATGCCATTTCTTTAAAGCCCTGAACACATGCCACTTGTTTTGTTTTTCGACTGATGAAACGTATGTATGGCAGCATGAAGACTGGACATGGAAGGCTTGAAAAATCTACTAGAAAACGGCTCTCTGTCAGCTCAAGACAGACATGGCACTCAAAGAATCCTGAATTAAAATCTATGGGAGAAGTACACACCAGCATATGGTGGTAGAAGTATAACTTCCATGTTTAAAAGCTTTTTTAAACCCTATTTTGGGCTGAGGGTTTTAATCAGATTTGATTCTCTACATGAAGTATTGATGTCCCATTGACCACATAACTGCCAAGAGGAATCACCAAGATGGGTGGCAAGCGATGAGCATGAAAGACTGTTAAAAATCTGTTATATTTTGATGTAAATAAATGAGAAAGTCTGATGATTTAGAACCCTTTAAAAACAAAGACATTCTGAGATGTAAAAGAGATTCTGCTGTTTCCAGGTAAGGCATGAGAAATCAGAAAACTCTATCACAAATAAATACCAAAAGAGTTGAAAGTCTGCTGAGAAATCCAGGGAGTTCTAATGACTTTGTGGACAGACCTCCAGCTCCATAAAAATGCATCAGGAAACGTGGTGGCCCCCTTAACAAATTTCCTGAAAGGGGCGAGGGTTTAGTCACACTGCTGCATTCAGGTGGATTTGATCGACTCATCAGAGTCTTGTTTGACTAAACAAATCTGCAGCCGTTGTTCCCCTGCGACACTTAAATATGTCTGTGCCAAAGGTTTCCAGACAAACACCGCCGACGCAGCATTGTGATAGAAACACGAATTTACTGAAGAGTCAGAAGATTGTTATTCTGAGCAAAGAGCAGCTGCCTCTGTGTAAGATCATGACTGGACTGAGGGTTTCTAAGGGGGAAGCGCATCAACTCCATCCTTCAGAGACATGCTCCACCCTCTGTGTCACCTCCCTACAGGCCGGCACTTGTTCGTTGTGCAGCGTTGCCCTCTCACTTCCCTACCTTAGGTACCACCCGTCTTTGCAGCTGACTCCAATCAGCAATACGAGCACTTATGCTGAGGAAGAGGAGCTGACCAGGGTCCAGAGTGTCTTTGACTTGGCAGCACTTCAGCTAGTGAACGAGTGTATGTTTGATTGACTTAAGCCTTTCCTTTGATCATCTCTGATGTTTTGTTGTTGAAATTTTCTTTACAGTCTTGATGGAAAGACAACTTTCCATTTCAACCATTAATAAACATTTTTATTTGCTCCTGATTCCACCCCCATCTCCTTTTCATTGCTGGACTGTCCAGGGAACGTAACACTGTTTTACATCTTTGAAGAGAGGGATTTATACTGCATTAGATAATGAGCCCCAACACACCTCTAATCAATGTAGAAGTCTGAAGAAGACTGAGGATTGATGACTTTCCTCCACAGTCACCAGACCTCAACCCCACCGAACATTTACGAGTGCAACTAAAGACTGGAAAGTGTAAGCACGTGTGGCATGACAAGAAGCTGTTTGGAAATTTAGCACATTGCATTGGTTACTTAACTTGAAAAAAAAAAATTTTAAAAAAGGAGATCAGCCACAGCAACTAACACCCATTTTAAACAATTCAGTGTAATTACCTCATTAAAACCAAACTCTAATGTAATAAAATATATAAATGAGAACAGAGAAGATCTAAACATGTCTAATGTCCTCATAGCTCTGCTCAAAGCGTCCTCATAGCGTCAGTTTAGTTTCAGAGCATCTTTACACAAAAAAAGACAACATATAGTAAAAAATCTTTATTATAATATTATACAACTCCAAAGATGTTTGATAATCGTCTTCACATTTTTTACGGTAATAAAGTTGCCACGTTAGAGTCACAGCCCTCATCTTAGTATCTCCAAAGAGGCAAACATGAAGGAAAACAATGGAGCGATCTGCAGTTTGTAACAAATGTATTCCACACAATAAACTTGTTTATAGCTCTATGAAGAAGTGCTGCTACAAAGATCAAAATCTACATTGTAAACTATTCCACAGGGGCTGCAGTGCTGCTGAACGAAGTGAAATCTGACGAGCGAACGAGGAGGAAGCCACGTTCACCCTCAACAGATGACAGCCGGTCAAAGCTGTTTGTTGGGCATCATGTCAGCCAGAAAATATTTATGAATTCATCTAGAAAAAGCGTGCAGCAAGCTACTGTAAGATCTGAAGTGTGCACTCACATTTCCAGGTGGTCACTACTGCACACACTCTGGTGACAAATGATGTCGCCAGCACAAGATGGCGACATTGATTTCTGCCACATGTTGGCTGCACTTGTGTAAAAAGGGAGGACGAGTTGAGGCGTTGTCCATTTTTATATACAGTCTGTACTGAAAACATCAAACACAAAGGAGACCAAACTGCATTTTCAAACAGTTAAAAAAAAAATCTCTGAAGTGACTGAGTAAATCTTTAGCCCACATAACACTTCAAATTAAAGTTATAACAGACTTTGAGCACAAGCTCACTGACGAAAGGGGGCCACATTTAGACCCAGGTCTGTAATATCTGTAATGTAACTGCAGATTTTCACATTTTAATACCTTAACAGCTAAAATGATTGTTTTTTTTTACTTTCACAGCAGTGTCCCAAAACACAAAAATCTTTGTTCATACTGTAAACTGCACCTCAGGTTATAAAACACACAAATTTCTTGAAAACAAAAATCTGTTGTGACCTTTTTGTCCAAAACTGCGGTGCTCCTGGTGAAGGAGTTTTTAAATTCAATATTCAGTATTTTCTTGACAATTTTAGATTTTTTGCACAGGCTGGCTTCGAGCTACTAAGGTGAAAATAAAAAATAATCACAATATAGTCTTCGTTATTAACAGTCAGCTAGTAGTAAACTGAAGCCTCGTGGGTACAACATGAAGAGCTGCAGAGGCTCAGAGTGGCCACAGGAGAGGAAAATATGTTCCACAGCAAAATGACATTTTGCTGAGACACCATCTAAACCAATCATCTGTTAGATCAGCAGCAAGAAAGGCGACTTGCATAATGCCCTGAGGCTGTCCGATCCTGCAAAATCAGCAGCTGTCCCACCTGATTTTATATGCACAAGGTGTCCTTTGGCATTGGTGTGTGAAAAAGAAAATTGTGAACATGCCCACTGGCATCACATCTAAACACAATGGGTAAATGTAAATTTTCAACGTGCAGAATTAATGCGGTGAAGAAACTGATTTAAACCCAAACGACAATCTCCTCCTGAACCTCACCAAGTCGTTTTTGGTGCTTAAACTAAACCAGAAGTAAGAAGTGAGTTATAACGGAATGAAAACAAAAAAAAAAAAAGTGCTCCCAAATGGGACATGAACCATTAAACCAGTCATGACTCACGACTTACTCCACCACCACCCCTTTAAGGCTCCTTAAAATAGGGATGTGTGCAATCAGTCGACTTGACAATTAAACGTTGCTGCCCTCGCTAGTTGCCACTAGAAACATTGGTTGGTTCAACTAATTTATTCATGTACAGCGTCACTAACTGTTAGGTCTACAATGTTCTCGCAACTGCACTCTTCAGAACCAACACCTCTCTCTTTCTGTGACGAGAAACTGAACATATGCAAGGTGGAAAGTAAGACAGATGACAGCCCGGGGAACCAGCGTGATTCTGATCGGTTGTGTGTCGGCTTGTCAGAGTAAACTGAAATATAAGCAGCACCGAGTTCCATACATTTCTGCCACATATGTTTCTGTTACTGAAGAATGTGATTATGGGTTTCAAATGGCTCCTAATGACACACAAAATATTTGTGCAGACAATGTTTAGCCTTGTCTACTAGATTTTGCGCAATTTTGTGTTTTCTGAGTGTTTTCTTGTTTTTAGACCAATAAGTCTGGGTTGGTTTTTTTTATTCGTTTTTAAATTGTTATATTTAATCAACTGGTAAATCAGTTGCCAGGAGCATCCCTATTTTAACAGAACTGTTAACTGAGGCACTGACGCCAATGGACAGCTTGTGCATATCTCTGTGACCGCGTTAATCAGTTTCCCTCGCAAAGTCATTCGTATGCTGATAACTTAGCTTTTTTCCCTTATATTAATCACTTATTTTCCTCTCTATCCAACAGCTCTCTCTGACATTTTTCCTGCTGATGTAAATCCAGCTCCTCGCATCTATTTTTGTCTCTCATGTAGCCGTCCACTCGGACCAGTCTCCACAGTAACCACATCCACGTAAAAACACGCAGTTATCGCTGATAAAAGCAGCAGATTTTACCTTGAATGAATGCGAAGCAGAGAGTGCTGTGTGGGGTGTGCTGTGCTGGAGGAGGAGAGCGCTGAGTGTTTTGTTGTTCCTGCTGATAAACATCATTTCTCATTTAATGCCTCTTTAACTGTTGAATATATGACATACTGGCAACGGCAAAGCTTTCCACTGACATGTTCCACTGCAGGTGGAAACAGCCAGGCTGCAGATTCATGATTAAAAATAGTGCAACTAAATAATTTTGCTCCTCATGTCTGAAATGAAGTCTTTATCAAAAACAAGGAAATAATCTACAAACACTCTGAGGAGAGATTTAAAAATGTTCAGCCTCATATGTAGAAACATTTCAGTAACACTATGAGAGGTGATTGTCTCACTACTGAACTGATAGTTACATCTCACATTACTGTCTTTATGTTGTTTAAAGGTGCTCTGTGGAGCTTCTGCACTTAATTCCACTGATATACAGTGGTATGTTGTGAAATGAACAAACCAAGGCACAGAAGAAGTAAGCATGTATGTAACTTTTCCACTTCTGATACCGAGTACCAGTGTTAAAAAAATAACCTGTTTTCGTCACTGTGAGGAAGAGAATCTTTCTTTTATGTGCAGGCTCAACTTAAACATTGCTTTCCCAATTTTTTAAAATAACACATAACAAATAAAAACACAATCATTCTTTTTCAAGTAATATAAAATGAATTTATGCTGTTCACCTAATTTATTTGCACTAGTCTAATTTCAGCTCATTCTGAGAGTCTTTACGGTCACTAAGGTTTGTCCTTTCCCTGCTCGCAGTCTCACTGTGAGTGCACCTCCTCACACACAGAGTGCACTGCACATATGGCTCACTCTTCATATGTCATATTGGCCATTTGCCCAGTACGGGGTGTTACTCCCCTTTTTCAGAGCAAAGGAAACCAATCCATCATGTGTTATTCCTCAGGGATACAATCGAAGTATTTTGAAGTACTGAAAGTTACATAACTCTTGTTTAAAAGAAAACTCCACAGGGCAGCTTTAACTCATTCTGTGAGGCTTGCATCGTGCAGAAGGTTTAAGGCAAATGAGGCTTTAATAACGGAGTCTCTACATCCTCTGCTTGATGCTCCCTTTTAAATGCCATCAATATTTAATCCTGTTAAATCTCACTAAATCTTAGTGGACTTTAAAAACTACAAATATTTTTCCTCCTCAGAGTCACAGAAAATGACTGAAGATTCGTGAACCCTGTGTTTTCTCCTTTCTTTGCATTTTGGAGCTTTATTCTTAATTTGTACTCCTCAGATTTCTACCTAATGTTCATACAGTTTAATTTAAGTGTGAATATGTTTTATGAATACCTTTTTCTTCAACTGGATTCTGTTTCCAAAACAGAATTATTTGAATAAAAACAAGCCCTTCATAAACAGTCAGAGAAGAGTCGCTCTCAAAGTAAAACAATTGATGATCTTTTTAGGAATATTGTGAGGAGCCACAGTTAAGAATAAAAACCTCTTGATCGGAAGCATCAGAGCTACAAAGACCACTGAACTAGTTTAAGGCTTTGAAAGTAGGACTGAAACCTTGATTGATACGCAGGTAAACAGAGTGTTACAGCCACTGTTAGGGGGAATAAAAACAGATTTTAAACACTTTCAGACCAGGCCATACGGAAGTGACACTGAAGTCCACCACTTTAATAAGTCAAATGTCAGCTAAAATCTAAATATGTAATTCAGTCAACTCAGTTCAGTCATAAACATTTTTTAATCATGCTTCTATGTCTTGATTCTTTTCTCCCAAATATTGCAGGAAAACGTTGTGATATTAGTTTTACTGAAGCCTGTTCTTACATAAATTACATTAATATGACTCTGGCTTTTAAAAATATGTTTGTTTTTTTCTACGTGTGACCTTTTTTGCTTTACTACTGAAACCAAGCAGCAGCATCTGAAGTTGAAAACTGAAGCCAACATGCAAGACCCAACAACTGCAGTTCTTCTAATGGCCACTCGAGGCTGCCTCCAGAAGTCAGTCGATTCCCACAGACTCCCGTGTTAAAATATCCAATTTTACAGCTTAAAAATTCTATGGAGTTTCCCTTTCATAACTTTATCACTGAAATAAAACTAAAATTACAGAATTTAAACTTTTTTCTTAAAATATTCAGATTTTATTTTGATCTCTGCTTTGTTTCCCCTGCAGTGGCTCTAACACTCGTGTCGTACCACACTGACTGCACTCTGTGGTGTGTGTGCGCTTCTAGCCCTCGCCCTCGCTGTCCTGCAGGTTGTGTTTGACCAGAAACTCTTTGACGCTTGGATGATTGTCTAGCCCACCCGCCGCTCCTCCAGATGCTGCAGAAGCTCCTCCCACTGTCGCTTGTCTCTTCCCGTCTGCCACGATAGCCGAACCATCGCTCGTAACAGTGGCAACAGCAGGGGGTGGGGCCTGTCGATGTGCAGACGTGATGTGTCTGTCTGTTGGAGGGGCTTATTGTCAGGTGGGAGGGGCCTATCCTCTGTGTTAGTCTGAGTCTCAACAGGGGTCAGAACACGCAGGGCGTGTTCACAGTGATCCCAAGCCTCCTCCAGCTGGTCCACCTCCTGGAAACAGCACAACAGTCCCACCAGCGTGAAGAACCAATGGGAGGAGGTTGGAGGAGGGGCTTGAGCCTGGTTATCATAGTAACTTGCCCAGCCCAGTTTGTGTTGCAGTCTCTTGGCGTTGAGCAGTGGACCCAAGGCCTCCTGGTAACGTCCCGCCCTCAACAAAAGAAGACAAACTGAACACTGAAAACACTCACACTGACAAAACTGGAGCCATGGGCGTCATATTTTATAAAAACTGCCAAGTTATTTATGAAAGCCTTCAAAGAAATGCAGGAAGAAAATTTAATCAGAATTTTTTTACAGTACAGTTGTTTTACAGTAAACATCAAGCCGCTGACTGAGGAGGTGTTCAGGTGCTTTGTTCTGCCCTGGACCATCAGAGAGCTGCTAAAAATGTGTATTATTTCCAGTTGTTTCTTTATGGTTGTAGGGTAAAAAAGGCAAACTCAAGAACAAAATCAAGTTCTTTTGGGATTAACTGCTCGGCAGGTATCTCTGGCTTAAAGACTACAAACATTTGCCCAATTTTAAGAGGCTTATGAACTTCAACTGTTGCAGTTCATGCTAAATATTTTCAATTTTAGCTCCAAAGGTTCAGGCTGTGGATGACGACGGGACCTGGAATTTACTGAGGAAACACTAGTCAGAGAAACATTCTGGCTTCAGCATTATGATGAGCTTCTGTCATATACTGTATATAAAAGATGGATGAACGTGAAGCCAACACTTAAGTGCCTTAAACCTCCATTCTGTCTAATGGCCAGCAGGGGGCTACTCCTGTGGTTTCCATAGACAGTAAAAAAGATGGAAGTAGCTTCCTGGTCAGAAAAATAAAGCCAATGCGGAAGTGCCTAAAAACCTGCATTCTATCTGAAGGTCACCAGATGGCGATAGCTGTGGTTGCAAAAAGACTTCCGGTCTTATAGAAGTCTACGGGAAAAGGGCTTTCTTTCTTGACCTCTGGAAACACTTTCCTGCTGAGTTCATGGTTTTAGTGACTCATTTGGGGTCGTACTGAATAAAAACTTTGTGTACTTTGTAAATCTTGGTCATACCATGTTTCAAACAGGAGGATTAGTCCTGTTATTTTCCGCTTGCTTACTGGCTAATGACTCATCAGTCCCAAGTGATTAGCCAACAAGCAAGCGGTTTCACAGTCAGACCCACCCCTTTCCGTCATATCCGGTTTCATGCAACCAACATTTTTCTTTTGGCTGCTCCCTTTAGGGGTCGCCACAGCGGATCATCTGCCTCCATCTCACCCTATCCCTAGTATCCTCCTGTGTCACACCAACCCTCTGCATGTCCTCCTTCACTACATCCATGAACCTCCTCTGAGGTCTTCCTCTTTTCCTCCTGCCTGGCAGCTCCATATTCAACATCCTCTGTCCAATATATCCACTATCCCTCCTCTGCACATGTCCAAACCATCTCAGCCTTGCCTCTCTAACTTTGTCTCCAAACCGCTCAACATGATCTGTCCCTCTGATGTACTC
>VVAS01119677.1:0-12808 GCA_015103295.1 Ptychochromis oligacanthus
GGGTCAGATTTTAAGTAAGAGGAGACACCTAACAGTTCCTATAAGACCTAAATCACCTGTACCCAAACTGTATATTCTTTAGTCAAAACTGAAAAAATATTTATTGGTCAACAGCAACAACATTTCAAAGGCAAACACTGCAAAGATAAATATCAGGCACAAGTTGAATCCATACTGTATTGAAGTGTTTGTAATTTACCGTTTGTAATATTTTTTCACACCTTAAATCTATACAAATAAATTTTTTTTAAAAATTCCTCTCTTTAGGTTTTATGGCCTTTACTTCACGTTTACAGGTAGTTTTGTTTAGTCTTATCATCCTTACATATGCAGGTCTGGCATCTCAGTGAAACACTGGGTTCTGTTAGAAGTCAAAAGCCTGTATGTTCAGTCCCACAATCCTGAATTGGACAAGTGGTTAAGAAAATAGATGTATGGAGGATGAACGGATGAATGGATATATGTTCAGTGTGAAAAGAGATCTTGATGACGGACTCGTTTAGTGCCCACAGCTTTACAGCCTCACCAGATGTACTGGGTAATAAGTGTTCTTCCACTGTGTAATTGTGCCTTTGGGACAAAGGGCCTGGACTTGCACTGCCAGTCTGAGAAAACTATTTTCCTGGCACTCGTGCAAAACACAATCAGTCCCAGTGAATATTAGCACAGGCATGGGACATTAAAGCGAGATAGCACCTCCTATTTAAGTAGTCTGTTTCTTCCCAGCTGGCAACATAAACTCACAGTAACCAAGCAGCCAGATCAGTGTAAAAGTGTGCCCCTGCTGTGAGACCACTCCAGTCTTTAAGGCAACATTGTGCACTGGTCTATGGCAGCATGTGCACCCTAGCACAGAGCTCAACACACGTTTCTATACCAAGACAACATGAAATATTGTATGTTCAACTGTCACCATAGGAGCAGGGAAAGCATAAGAGAAAGTGTTTTCAACTGCAGTTGAAAGAAAAGTGTGTCAAATTGTATATTCTTTTCGATGGAAAGCACACTGATGTCATGATGATACCTCTTTCTTCTCTTTATATCTTTGTGTCTTTCTCACTCTTCCTCACTCTGCACCTTCTCGCCACACTTTCCATTAACGAAACACTCAAACATCTGGGTAGTGTTAGCTGAGCCTTAGAAAAATAAATCAGGAAACAAGGTCACAAAATGAGCAAGAAAAAAATGGCAAAGAATTGACCTTTGCAACCTGATTATGTTTGGAGGTCCAGTTTGAGTAAGACGAGTGTATTTTGTGAACCAAAAGTTTGACAGTTGAATTTTTTTAGTTCATATATCCAGATTGTTAGTGTACTACTGATGCCAAAAAGTGTGCCAGGCCTGCTTAGTGTTTATCATACTACATTAGATACACTAGTGCCAATTAAAATGTTAAAGAATACGGAAGTATTTTAGGGTCTTTACCCTAACACATAAAGTGCCATGAGGCAACTGTTGTTGTGATTTGGTGCTATATAAATAAAATTGAATTGAAAATTGAATTGAAGTCTAAAGGATATTTCTCATAATAAAACAGCAGAAATGTAATTTATAATTTAAAAAGATTCAACAGTATAGTACAATAAAATGGGAGCTCAAAGGTCCTTGTTTCAAATCCAGGCTGGAGCCTTTCTATGTGTGCATGTTCTCCAAGTACCTATGTGGTTCTCTCTGAGTACTCCAGTTTCTTCCCACAGTCCAAAGACATGCATGTTAGGTTAATTGGTGATTCTAATTTGGCTTTAGGTGTGAATGGCTGTTTGTCTCTATGTGTTAGCCCTGCTACAGACTGGTGACCTGTCCAGGGTGTAACCCACCTCTTGCCCTGTAGCAGCTGGGATAGGGTCCAGCCCCATCTTGACCGTGAAATGGATAAATGCAAGAAAATGGATGGATGGATGGATGGATAAAATGCATATTCTTGATCTAAATATTTTTTGAGTATACGCATCTGTACGTTTAACGTTGATAGGAACCTTAATAGCTCTTTAAAAGGCCAAGTTCAGTTCTTACTGTGCTTACACACAAACCCTTGGATCATGGAACATTGAGTCCGCAGCAGCTGTATCTTGAATATGGACCATGTGAACAGTGACAGCTGGAGTTGACATTGTGTGTTTTACTTACTTTGCAAAATGAATCTGTAACTTCATATAAATCTGGGGAGCCACAAAGATGATTTGTTACATTATGCACAGGGATTGTAGTAAAGAAAAATATTACTTAATAATTCAGAAAATGAGCATTATTTCCCAAAACCAACAAAAATGGGAATCAGATACCCACAGGTTTTTTATGGTATGTTTTCATAGGAAGCCAAGCAATAAAATTTTAGACCCAACATTATAGTTCAAAAGTAAATAAAATGCACGATTTAGTTGGTGGGTGATGCATTAGACAGTTTCATGAGTTTAAAAACATTAGGCTTTTACTGTATATCATTAGGGGACCACAGTTACATTATCCAATCATTTTTAGCCAGACATCCTTTAATATTTCATTTAAACTGGTTTTTAACTAAGTCTGGACACGTAGTTGTTACGCTGTCGAAATCTGAAATCTGACAGAGCACAGACTGGTAACTTAGCTTTGTCACTTGTATTCTGTTATGGTAAAATTATGTTGCTGAACATAATTATTTGCATTATCCCTAACCTCCATGTTTCCCATTATACTATCATATGGAAAAGAAATAATAAAAAAAAAAACATTTAGAAGGAGTTTACCTTTCCTTTAAATAATAAATGTTAAAATTTCATATATGAATCTTGTAGGAATTATAAGGCATGTTCCATACTATGATTTATTCAAAGTGGTAATTTTCTCATGCATGATGTTTACATGTAGTTATTTAAATGGACTGTGTATGCCCTTTTTATGAACAACAAATAACAGACAACCTTGTCTGTCTCCCAGGTGCCTCCCCGTACCCGGGTGTGCAGATTGATGAAGAATTTTGCTGCAGACTGAAAGAGGGGACCAGGATGAGAGCGCCAGAATATGCTTCTTCTGAAATGTAAGAATTCCTTGCAGCTCTACTTCAGTAAACAACAAAGTCACTTAAAAAACCAAAAACTTCAATGTATCATCTTTGAAATAAGAATTAAAACGTGTTTAGACTTGGTTATATTTAACCAAACAAACAAGAGATTTTCCTATTAAAATATGTTTCAAACTGCAAATGAAATCAAAATTTATGCTGTCCATCTGCTGGAAACAGTGAAGCAGACAGTGTTTCTGAGCGATAACTTGAACTAATGTGCTGAAATTTGGTCCTATCCTGTCTGACTGAAAAATCCATGACTGACTTCATGAAACAAAAATATACCATATAGTTTGAAGGCATGTTTATATCTCAGGCAGCAAACGCCACATCACTGGCCATATGTTCTCCTCTCAAACTCCAAGAAAATAAAGTCCCCCTCACCAATATCAATCTACAGCTAAGAGGAGGTCTTGTTTCTCCCTCTTGTTTCTCCTTCTTTGCATTGCACCAGCAGGTCAGGGGTGCTGGGTAAGAGTCATGCGTAATCGCGCTCTCAAAGTTACAGGAGGAAATATTAGCTGCTGATTCGCTCTGCAGCAGCGTGCTTAGAGCTGTGAAGCGTTTTCTGACTAACAGTGGTGCAAATGTAACTTAGCACTTAATTTAAATGCCTGGAGCCATAAAAGTCTGGAGCCCAAGTGAGGAGTTTTTTTGTTGAGAAAGGGTTGGAAGATTCTGCCAGACATAAATATGTGTGGGAGAACACAGAGTCCTCCTCTTTGGTGTCAGTTCTGTCAGTCTATAAAGCAGCTAGTCAAACCTTTTTTTATAGTAAGACTTTTCTGTTCAATGTGGAACTGATCCAGACCCTGCAATCATGGTCAGAGCTCTGCAGCTCTCACCGAACATGTGTGCATAAGTTGTGTCTGGATTTAATTTAACACGCCTCACTTAGTTAAATTTCACAAATCTTATTTATTTTGAAAGAATAATGCTACATATCCGCTTAGTAATGACTTGGAATCAAAAGGTTCAGAATCTTAAAGGATCTTGTGCCAAGTCAAGCTAACTAAATGAATTTATCAGCTTTGCAAAGGAGGCCATGATCAGTAATGAGTCACAAAATCTAATCCAGACTGTAGATTTCTGTCAGAGCAGATGATCTGTAGATGCAGACCAACTGGTGCCAAGAATGTCTCTGATTTTCCATCTTAGTTCAGTCAGTCCATTGGCTAAAATAGGCCTACCAGATTACATATTTTGCATTCTTATGGCTGTGAAGCCTGCCTTTAATTTAAAGCCAAGATAAAACCAGCTGATATCAGTTTAAATGGGATGCACAGCAATGCACTCAGTGTCAGTGGGAGAAATTATCTTGATCCCCGTGAGACTTCTGCAGTTGATCTCAGGTGTCCCTAAGCCCAGGTTATGACACCTTGACCCTCATCCCAAACTCGGAATATCAGAGTGATTAGAAACATGTGAGGTTACAGAGAGTGTTATTTAATTTGTGTTCTCACCGCCCTGATTCATCAGGAATGTGGTCTGCCGCCTGTTAATAAGATCCCCCGTCCTGATGCATTACAGAAGAATTTAGCGGATGCAACTCAGAGAGTGGGAGTACAATAAATAGGATGCTCCTTTCCCATCCTGCCACATTTGCCCAACCAGACAAACCAGTTCACTTCTTCAGAATCTTTCCCCCTCAGAAACACCACACTCCCTCAAGACTCCTAAACATGTGGGCCCATGCTATTTATTCTCATTACGGACCAGGCAGGAAATGTGGTTTAAATTGTGCAGTCATACAATGTGTCTACTTCCTCCTCAATGATATGCATGAGGGCTGTGATCATGTTCTCCACATCCTGTCACTGTCAGGAGGGGTAGCACCTGGACAAGTGTACTCTACATTCATCAAGGTGGGAATCCCAGTCCCTCAGCTTCTTTCAGCTGGCCCGAGATGAGATCTGATGCACACACAGATATGAGTTGATATAGCAGCAACAGACCAGCTGCTTTTCCAAGTCCTCAGACCTGAGATTGAGTAAATATGATGCCAGAATGTAATAACAATGGCTATATTTACATAAAACTTAAGATCTCTGTGGGGAATGTGATGGTTGCTGCAGCTGAAACCGGAAGGGGGTCCAGCACTGATTGATCCCAATCAGTAGCGTGCTATGAACGTAATTTAAACAGCAGCCAAGGTGCTCTGTTTCAAAATTCCTTCACGAAATGTAGTAGGTCATTGCAATGGAAAATCACATAAAAGCTCTGAGTCTTCCCACATGGGCAGAGAGGCTGACAGCTTGTCAAGGACCTGAGCGAGGCTGTTCTTGCTGTTTTTCACACCCAAAACCAGAACAGAGTCAAGTACAGTCCCAGAGGCTCAGGATTAACTCAGAATACAGAAGCGTATGTGTGGATGGCAGTTGATTTAGAGGTGGACCAGATGTGGTTGCTCAGTGAAAAGAGGTTTGTTTATAAAGGATGAAAGAGACAAAGAACCACCACTCTGGAGGTAGATGTTTTTTCTTCCTGAAGGTGCTACATTTTACAATACATCAACCCAAGTATACTGAATGTTGTTCTTGGCATTGACATTAAGAATATCCATCCAGTATTTTGGAGGCTTGCAGTCAATGGTGTCTATCTTTGCACACAGATATCAGACCATGCTGGACTGTTGGCAGGGTGAGCCACAGGAGCGACCAACCTTTACTGAGCTGGTGGAAAGGCTGGGAGACTTGCTTCAGGCCAGCGTGCAACAGGTATGACAGACAAAAGTTTACCAGTTAAAAACTACATATTTTAGAGTTCACTGTTTGCAAACTAAACTGTTTGTTATGATCTACTGTCGGGCTCTGGTGTAAATTAAAACTGAGTTTACTGAGATTTAGTGAAGTGTTTTCTTGAGAAGTGCTTATATATTTCAAGTTTAAATCCCCACGAGTGACAAATTCTGACCATGTTGCGGCGTTACACAAGAACAGTTTTAGCAATATTAGTCACTAGATCTGCAAAATGAGTCACTAACACTGCTGGTAATTAGCAGGCAAACAAGAAGTTGCAGTCTTTGACTGACAAGGGAACCAATACTCAGCCAAAACATTTGTCTCTCCTCAAAATTACACCATCAGTCTCATAAGAGGAACCACACTTCGGAACACTAGGAGAAATACAATGTAATTATTAGTGTGATGCATGATAACATTGTCTGGTATGAAATGACACAAACTGAGTGTGGATGTTATACAACTGCCAGAAGGCCAAACAACTGTTATGATCGGGTTAACAAAGACAAAAAAGTCATATTATTTGGGTTTTTTGTTCAAATATACAGAAATGCACCTGACAGAGTCCAAAAAAAGCCTTTTCAGCCACAGTTCTTTTGAATTGTCAAAACAGGAAAAGCACTGGTTAAGAATGAAGTTAAGATTTATGAAAAGGGAAACATTAGCGTGAGGCTAAAGTTCTGTGGGTCACCTACTAACAACGCAATAATTTACAAGTAAAGATTGAGCCAGTTCATACCAGTAATAACCAGCATTCTATCACGAGCAGAGCAAATTAGCAGGTCAAAAACAAGCAGACTGGATGAGGGAGCGAGTACTCAACTAACCAAAATAATGCAGTGTAAGCACATGTTTTATGCATGTGTTTCTCTGGGGAAACAGCACAGCAGTCCAAATCAATGAGAGGCAGCTGAAGGATAATCAATATGTTTTTGATATAAGGGCGAACTCTTCTGCTAGAAATTGCTCTGGACTGTGTGTAGATAAAAGTGTGTGATCTCTGGATAATTCTGACAGTTCCGGAAGAGCGCAGGATTTATCCAGAGAGGTGCTGCCTTATTGCAGATAATTCCATGTATAAATCTGTGTGTACCAGCTGACCTAGAACCTGGACCTTTTTAATGAAGTTATTGTTACTTTGCCATGTGCATTAATGCATGCATTACTCTTCTTTTTTTCTGCATTTCTATATGATGCTGCAACTATTTAATTAAAGTCAGTATTGCATGTAATAAGATCTTTTAATTGCTGTATTTTGACAGACATTTGAATATGGTATGTAAGAGATCTAATACTAGAGAGAAGTTTTAATTGTGGACTCTTTTCTGTGTAGAAATGTGACTAAAACCCTGAAAAACTGCAAACCGCTCAAAAAAAAGTAATTCTACGCAACTGACAATGTGCCTCTTTATTAAATCCCAGCAGTAGCTTTTGAACACCAAAAGAGGGTTTTGCACTGCTGCAGACCATTAGTAAATCTGGCTCAAAATGTCCAGTTAGAGCATGATTGTGTGATAAAACCATGGCCCTGAAACTGAAGGAGTGAAATTTTACACCTGTGTTCCTGTGCTGCTAAAAAGACTAAATTGCACTCACTCTTATTAAGGTCACTTTCTTTGGCTTGCATGTCTGCATATGTCAAGAAGTCTAAAACAAGAGTGGATCCATGCAAACTGCCTCTGAGCTCAGAACATATCAGGGAGATGGAGGCTCTTATATGTAATAAAAAAAATGACATGCTCTTCTGTGTGGTGTATCATGCTGCTGCATGTTAATTGTACTTGATGACTGCTTGTCCTATTCTCCATCCAAATTAATATGAACAGTTATTTCCGCTTCCATAAAGCAATGCAGCCTACATGAGCAACTGACATTTAAAACAAAAGGACTTATTTTTTTAGTGAAAGAATAGCAACATGTTACTGAAGCAATTGAAAAGATGTTAAATAAATAGGAGCACCTATTATCAGCTATCGCTGTGGATAGAAAATTGGTTAGAACCTGACGAAAACCAGATCACTTTCATTCATCAGGATCCATGAGGCATCTTTCTTTCACTGAAGAGAACAAGGTTCTTGTCCATAATGTACATTACTGCAGACAGATATGTACACAAAGGAAAGGAATTATATTTCACTTTTTCAGAGGACTGTAGATTGTCCAGTGAAGTAATAAGAGATAAAGACAAGCCACACATCACATCACATGAATTATGGATTACAAATGAGTCTGTGAAAGTTACCTTCATGAGAAACAGATCATACTGGACAGAAAAGAACACTGAAGGGGTTTCACTCCCATTACTAAAGCTTTTGTTACAGTGCAGGAAGGTCGGTCATGAACTCTGTTGCTACCTGCTCCAACTTCATAAATATGGTTCTGAATTTTTGAGGCACGAGTCTGGTTTCTTTGGCTGCTCACCACAATCTGCGGATTTATGTGTTTGCACAGCACACATAGCATCAATCATCTATTTGTTTCCTTGATTTAGGAGGGTAAGCACTACATACCCATCAACACAGCCTTGCTGGCAAAGGTGGGAGACCAGACTGCTACGGTATCGTCAGAGGAGACATCCACACGGCCAATCTCCCACCGCGACTCAGGAAGCACATGGTAAGAACATAGAGTATTTTTCATGCGCTAGTTTACATAAAACAGACTTAAGTATCCGTGGACAGATGTTGCTGCTTTCTTCCTTGCTGCTAGTGAAAATACACAAGGGATGGCACTGGTGGCATATAGAGTTTAATTAACCCATACAGGTCTGCAAACTACAAATTTTCCTCAACAACTGCATGGATTGCCATGAAATTTTGTACAGACTTAAACCTACTTTAATCTTCCAAATGACAAATAACATGTATCCCCAACTACCACCAATATTATTATAAAACAAAACTTAAAATTATTAAAACCTACACCGAAATGGGCAACAGCAATCAGGAAGTTAACTGAGTCTAAACTAAATTTCAAATGAAAGTATAAACTAATGAACAAATACAAAACTATGAACAGTACAGTACAGACATTAATGAATCCTTTTGGCTTTTGAGATACTCTGGTATTTCTTCTAGCACCACCAGGTTACTTCTGCACATTTTCACACAGACATCATAGAAATATGTGACACAACATGGAAAAACAGGCAAACGGCCAAAATTTAAATTTTTGATTAAAAATCAAAATTTTCTCTTTTTTTTTGTTTCCTAAAATTTCAAAACGTCTTGATTAACATGCAAAAAACAGATTTCATTTATCTGTCTTTGTTTATTTTCTATGAATTTCTAACTTGAAAATGTCAAAATATGTCCGTTCTTTGAATTACACGGGTCAACAGGTCATTTTCATCAGAGATAAATTTATGTGGGTTTTGTAGCGTTTCTCATGCTGATTTCACATCTGTGTTCAGTTTTTCTCTAGCACGTCTATTTTTTGTGATGAAGGTAATTATATATTGCATGATATTTGGTATAATTAGCTCAAGAAAATCATACTCTAAGCATTTTTGAAGAACCAGTTGTGCCTGTTTGACCTCGCACTGATGATACTGAAACATTTACTTGACTGCCGCTTACATTTTAGTAAAAACCACATGAGTACACTGTAAATTAACACTGCTCATTACTCAAAAAGTTGATGTGACTGGAAAAAAAAAAAAATGAAAACAGATCTGAAATCAGCGTGAAAAACTTAAAACTGTGTTGTAATTTTATGATGATCACAAATTTCTTTTTAGCAATGATGCAAATAGTCAGTTGTAGCACGTAAATGATTAAACTTCTGATAAAACCTCCACTAGGTTTACAAGAAACCATCGATCAATCACAGTCCACACAGCGTTACCGCAAAAGGTTAAAGACGGATAAGTCGCCGGCATCACTAAGTGGGCTAATTTCGCTGCACCCCGAGGCGCGTGTCGCTGTGCTGTGTTTAGTAACCACGTTCATTCATTATATTCAGCTAACAATTTCAACTGTTTATTCATACTTTTATCTCGTTTTTGAACCGTTAATCTACACCTTTGTCTAATAATTTCAACTGCTAGTCTTACTTGTAGCTAACATTTTCACAGTTTTTATGCACATTTTTAGCTAGCTACATCCTTATTTTTAACTAGCAATTAAAAATGCTAGTTATAGTACTAGCTAAAACGTTTGATTTTATCATTTCAGCTAGCTATTCACAGTATCTTTCCATTATGTTTGGATAATAGTTTAACTTGCATGTACATATTTTCAATTAATAATTTAAACTGCTAGCCATACATTTAGCTAATAATTTCCAAAGTTTTATTTTTTTTTAGGTATTTTAACTACATATTTCATGTGTTTAGCTAGCAGTTTCAACAGCTTATGGTTACTTTTAGTGAACGCTTTCAGCGGCGCAGACTGTCCATGTTCAGCAGTGTCCATAGCTAACAATTTCAAGTGTTTTAAGCAAACCATTTCAGCCATTTGACACTTGCTGACAAATACCTATCCATTTAAATAAATAAATGCATTTACTGTTACTTCTACTTATCGATTACTAGCTTTCAACTTTTCTACTCAGACCTCTTTAGGCAAACTCAATTCTTAAATTAAACTGGAAATTATGCTTTTAATTCAGATTAGTTGAGCTAATCTATCCATATGCCACATATTCGTATATGGCTACTGGAGAAGTGCTGTATTTTTTCCAGTGTGAGCATATCGCTAAAGCTGAAAACTTTGAGATACAGCTGGAGAAGTGGAGAAATCACTTTTCATAGTCAGTCAAATGCCACCTTGTTCGAAAGCCTTAAAACAGATGTAACATACATTTTGACAATGTTTATTGAATAAAAAATATTTTAAGATATAATATAGCTTATTAAAGCATATGACCTTCTGATATGTACATGTGAAAGAATCTGTCATTAATCATTACAGAATATGGGCTGTAATAGTTGAACCTGTGCGGCATCCTTTTGCTGAATAACAATAGCTCCATCTATTGGATCTTGACTAACATTACATTATCCTTTCTAAGACTTAATTAATAACCATGGATATTTTCAAAGAAGGAACACTAGGAATAAAAAAAACAGAAACAGAAAATAAATAGAAAAAAAAAGTTGATACCTGACAAAGATGATTTTGACTTTGGATGGAGCGCTCTTGATGATGGAAGATGCATTCTGATGACTGTGGCCGTAAAGGACTTGTCCGTTGATCTAACAGAATATAAACAGTATTGACATGCATTTCTAAGACTGTCAAATTTGAGATTAGAGACATTTAAAATAGCAAATAAAATGTGACGCATCTCACCTCCAGCAGTTCATCCCCAACCACCATACGTCCGTCCCTGCCGGCCGCCCCGCTGGGGTCTATTCCCACCACGAACACACTCATGCGTGAGCGGTCTCTGTTCCCTGCCAGGCTGAGGCCCAGGCCTGTTTTGCCTTTCTCCAGCTCAATCATGTGGAGTACACCTGGGACGCTGCCATAACGCTGGATTATGTTCTCTGAAAGAGGCAGGTGAAGTCGTGGCAGACAGATGTAAGCTGACAATATACCTGGAATAGTGCCAGGTTTGTCTTGAGCCCTGTCACTTCATGTGCTGTTTCCCAAAAGAGGAGCATGTACTTGAAATTTGTGAAATGCAGAAGCACCAAAAGTAAATGGTAGAAGTTTGAAATGTCAGCAGAATTTTCTATTTCAGCTTCACCTTCTCCCCTCTTTGTCTCAATCTTGGCTCTTTTGTTCTCGCTCCAGTCCCTTTTCTTTGTCTTTCCACCTCTCCTGTCTCTGGTGTGTTAGATAGCCACTGTTCAGACCAATAGGCTCCTGTTGTTCTGGGCTCCCTGCCACTGTTGAACCATCAGTCCTGTACTAATCTACACAACTCACCTCCCCGGGCCCAACCTCATCAATCTTATTCCCGCAGGATGGGCTCTGTCTATCTCTCTCTCTCACACACAGACACAGACACACAAGCGCACACATGCACATATTCTCCACAGTCCCAGGTGTTTGGAGGCTGTCCTTTATGCTGATTGCCTGCTACCGTTCTCTTTGGAGCAGTGAGTTCATCCTACAGTTGACATCAGACTGTCTGCAGGATAATAGCCTAATTGGGACATTGAGTCCTTCAGGTTTTGCTGAGGTACAAGCACCTCAAGCATGTGAGGCATATGACTTTTATGGCAGACTCTTTGTTGCAGGATGGTTTTATGGGCAGGCAAGACAAACATGTAACTTGGAGGACCTCTTGTGGCCATTTGTTGTTACTACACTATAGCATATAAACATATATTTTCAGTTCCACTAATTCTATTTAGGTTAAAATATTTCTGTTGTATGTAATGCAAGGCTACACCAATCACAGACAGCATTTACATCAAAATTCACAGTCTGAGACTCTCTTATGATATTACAGTAAGAAATTAAATACTGAATTGCAAAATGCACATTTTTAATACAAACTAAACTCACTCCAATTGTATCCATACTCATCCTCCGGCTCCTCCGCCTCCTCCTTTCTCTCCTCAGCAGGTCTGCCAGGAATCTCTGTCAGCGTGTCTGTATCAGTCTCTCCCACATGGGGCACCACTGGCAGGGGGAGGACAGTGCTGGTGGGAGATGCCTTTGCCGCTTCACGCTTCGCCAGCTGTCGCACCACAGATGGAGTTGGAAAATAGTTGATGAGTGAAAGGTAAAGAAGATAAAGAAGGTTTCATCTCTCCATTAATGTTTAAATCAATTTGTTGTGAGGTTCACAGCGACAGGAAGGCACACGAGAGCTGCTGATGCAATCAACAGAAGCCATATGCTTGGTTTCCATTTACATATTCATTAGATGGAAGTTATTGATGCTGTAAGCTCTGATCACAATTGGATTAATAACACTGTTCAAGTTACGGCTGCGTCAAGGAGTATATTTTGTTACTATTTTACAATTAATGAGCAACCGAGATCAAAATTAGAGAACATCTTAGATTCCTATATTTAATATAAACTTAGCACAAAATGTAATAAATAAAGCCTGTTTATTTCTC
>VVAS01119687.1:0-11702 GCA_015103295.1 Ptychochromis oligacanthus
CGAATCTACAAAAAATGCCAAAGACAACACAGGTTGACAGATATAAAATAGTATTCTTGCACCAGCGAGGCGATTCCCAAAGAGCTATTAGCCAAAAACTTGGCATATCTCACTATGGTGTGCAGTGTGTCCTAAAAAAAAATTTGAGGAAACTGGACAAGTGGAGTACAAAAGAAGAAGTAGCAAGCCGAAAAAACTATCTACAGCAGTTGAACAGTATCTGAAAGTCATGTTCTTAAGAAAAAATCCAGCAAAGACCTGACACAGGACCTGAGAGATGCATCTGATCCTTCAGTTGATCCATCTACTGTTCACTGAAGCCTCATCAGAAATGGTCTCAGTGGAAAGGTGGCTGCCAAGAAGCCATTCTTAAGGAAGGAAAACAGGGAGAAAAGCCTGAGGTATGTCAGATTACACAAGAACAGGACTGAAAATCAGTGGCAACAGGTCTTGTGGAGTGATGAATCCAAATTTGAATTTTTTGGTTAAAATCGTTATCAGTATGTATGAATGACGTCATGAGAGAGGTACAACAGTGAGCGTCTACAGACAACTGTAAAACACGGTGGAGGCTCTGTCATGGTTTGGGGCTGCATGTCAACCAGTGATGTTGGGGATCTTGTCAAAACTGATAAAATTCTGAACAAAGAAAAGTACAGTCAGATTTTGATCCACCATGAAATACCATCTGGAAAGCGTTGGGCTGGCAACGGCTTCATTTTTTTCAGCACAACAATGATGTCAAACACTGCCAGAGCACTAAAAGCATACCTGGATAGAAAAACCTACAATGGAACACTATCAGTCATGGATTGGCCTCCCCAGAGCCCGGACCTCAACATTATTGAAGCAGTATGAGATCATTTTGACAGATAATGGAACAAAAGCCAACATCCAAAGTAGAGCTTTGAATGTCCTTCAAGAAGTCTGGAGAACTATTCCTGAAGACTACTTAAAGAAATTACAAGAAAGCTTGCCTAAGAGAGTTTCGGTATATAGTGAACATACAGTTAACATATAATCTGTAGATGATGTGTAACAATCTGAATGTTACATCCTACACCACGCAATAGTAACGGTATTAATAGTAACAGTGCCACATGCCATACCCTGTGGCATGATTCTAGTGTGACTGGTTTTATCAGTTGCATTTTTTTTCTTTAATTTTTTTTTTAGCAAACTTCTATTGCAGAATGCATTTTAACGTATTAATTATTGAAATGTCGCTGCTGAATACATATATGTATATATATATGTATGTCTGTGGGATGCTAAGTCCAAGAAAGTTTCCCTGAGTGAAACTTACCTTAGATCGGTGTGATTTTAGAACACATAAAATGAACCTCACTCATTTTACCTGTAACCACAACTATTCTGTAAAGCCTTAACATTCTCAGGCTCAGGTCTGAAAATGGATTTAATTCCTTGTTTATTTGGGCATCTTGTCAAGAACCAAACCTTAGCACCAACATGCCCTGTGACTGTGGCTGATGTGTGAGGGTGGACTTGAGATTGATGAAGCTGTCCTGGACCAAATCAGGTGATTCTTCTTTCATGGGTGAGCGTAAAAACACAAGCTTCAAAAAAATCTCAGAATCACGAATCTTGCCCAACTTCTCACTTTTTCAGCTTTATTTTCAAAGCAGAAACGCAAACAGGCAAATGTTACACATTATTATCCCATAATTAGAGCTGCTGCAAAGAGCTGCCACACCCATTGATTCAGTGTCTTCACCACACCCATCAAACCTTCAGTTAGGCCTATGTTGTGCTGGGTCTTTATCAAGCACGGTATCATTAAGTTTTTTGTCTATGTGTGGCTCCTCTTTTAGAAACTGAAGCAAGCGGCCTTGAATGGGGCCTCTTCCCATAACTCAAACCATCAGATACTTCTGTGCAGCTAAGCTCTGATTATGACATCCTGGGGGCATACAGAGGCACCAGTGTGATCTGTGTGATGGTAGATAAGACTCCCTGCAGTGAGACAGGCAGAGATATCAGAAAAAGGACAAACCCTGGAGGAAGACACCCAAAAATAAACCAGTGGAGAGCATGCATTTCACCATCAGATAAGCACAAAACACATAAACAACAAAAATCCCCCTTTTTTTCTTCTCTCTCTTCAAAGTTCATGGATGCATGTGAATATATTTGTGCAGGCAATCATGTGAGTGCAAACACACACGTCAATGCTGGTAGGTCAGCGTGTGTGAGGCAGTCAGATAGGAAGGGTTAAGGATCACTCCTGGGGGGAGCCAGCCATTTCTCTGGTCTGGTCTGGAGATAAGACCTTGAACACTTCTGTAAAAAAAAAACAAAAAAAACCCCAAAACATTTCTCCTCCCTCTGCAATCTTTTCTATTCCTGTCGTGTCTCTCTTTGTCCTTGCTCCCCCTCCAGTGTCTCCTTTACCTCCTGTACTTATCACTGCCAGGTGGCTGGGAGGCACAAGAAGGAAACTTTTATAATAATAACTTTTATATTTCTTTTCTTTAACGTCTCTAATGCATCTCCTGACTAATTGATCATCAGCAAGAGTGAACACTTCTATAAAAGCAGAAGTTTTGGCAGTTTGCTGGTGTGGAACATTCAGGTGTGTGTTAACACAAGGCCAAGGAGAAAAGAGATCAGTAGTGATCTTAAAGAAGCAATTATTGCTGCTTGTCGATCTTAAGGGCTATGAGTCAATTTCCAAACAATCTGAAGTCCAGCATTGGAGAAAACCAAACACAGCGTATCAACACAAACACCCTATACCAACTGTCAAGCATGGTGGTGGAGGGGTAATGATTTGTGCTGGTTTTGCAGCCACAGAACCTGGGCACCTTGCAGTCTTTTGCATCGACCACAAACACCTTTGTATACCAAAGGAGTTCATAGTCAGTCAAATGCAAATGCTGTCCGACAGCTAAAACTTGGCTAAAATTGGGTCATGAAACAGGAGAATGATACCTAGCACAGCTACAAGTCTACAACAGAATGAGTAAAAAGAAAACAGTCAAGGTTTTACAATGGCCAAGTCCATTGCAGCACCTGAAGTCCAGACCCCAACCTGACTGCGGCGGTACCTTAAGTTGTACATAAATGAATGTCCGCAAACCTCAATGAACTGAAGCAGCATTGTAAAGAAGAGTGGGCCAAAACTCCTCCATAAAGATGTAACTGATAAAGTCATGAAAATGATTACTTCAGATTATTGCTGCTAAAGATTTTTCTACAAGCTACTGAATCATGAGATGTACTTAGTTTTTTTAACTTTTTTTTTCACATGACTAGCATTTTCTACCTCACTGCTGCTGGTGTATAACCTCCAAAATATACAAAGAGATCGAAAAGAAATGCGATCAGCTACTGTTAAAAACAAATAAATAATTACATTTTTTTTTAATTCAAATTAAGTAAACAGAGTCAGTCCATGTTTGTCACATGTAGCTCATGTTGCTTTTAGTTTCCTATCACTTCATTGCTTCAAACCCTCAGACTCTTTGCTTCTTCCTTTTCTATGATGTCCTCAAAGCTTCCTCTTCCTGTTTACCTTGCACAAAGTCATGATAGTTAGCAGCTTAAACAATTTTCATAACCATCTCTCAAGCTTAAGCTTATTTCATTGCTTCTTTTGCTCCTATCGAATGCTCTTTTGATTCTGTAAGTTCCTCAGTTTGTGTTCCTTTCTCATCTTTCTTGCTCCATATATTCTGAAATATTTGCCACAATTTATGGGAAATACCATTACCTGCATCTTTGGTAGTGTGAGTCCACTGTGACTCCACCAGCAAGCTTGTGTTTTTGTTAGTGCTCTGTTCACCTTGCCTCTTCCTGTCAACACATCTTGTGTGTTTAAAAAAGTGCATTTTCCAATCAATCATTTGCACAAGTGCAGTCCTTACACTGCCCTAATGCTCCTTCATGTACACTTAAGAGAATGGATTTATACCATAACTTGCATTCAACTTTTCAGCAGATTAAGAAACTTTCTGCATAAAATTACCTCAAAGCTCAAACCCCGACTGTTTGTTTAACTGATAAGACATCACTCCCGCTCTCCTCTGTGCAGTGGTCCAGTTTGACAGCGTCTGAGTTGATGCACCGTGGCGGCATGACAAATTCCTCCATGTTTTGTCGGTTAGCGTGGGGGCCTTCAGAACGGTGACCCCAGACTCACCTCTGTGCTGGGTTGAGGGAACGCGCTCTCCCCAATAATGAGATCATTACCAACAGTTAATTAAAAGCGATGCGTCTTCTAAAGCTTTGCCCCATATCGCATTGTGTCCAAACAATTACG
This sequence comes from Ptychochromis oligacanthus, assembly GCA_015103295.1. Classification (NCBI taxonomy): domain Eukaryota; kingdom Metazoa; phylum Chordata; class Actinopteri; order Cichliformes; family Cichlidae; genus Ptychochromis; species Ptychochromis oligacanthus. Next base: position 4,283 of record VVAS01119687.1, read on the forward strand.
TCCCTTGTGGACAACCAAGGATGAAAGGGTGAGCCAAATGGAGGAGAACGCCCATTGTCCTTCTCCTGAGAAACTGTCTTCTCTCGCTTTTTGCCTTTCAATGAATTCTTTGTGTGTGCGCCGAGTCCTCTCGGGTTCAGAGGGACAAGGCTGTGCCGGGTTGAGCTAAGTCTGGTAGGAGCATGTGCGTGGATGGAGGGCTGGTGAGTAGAGGGGCAGTGGGGCTGCCACGAACTCCTAGATAAGAAAACATTATCCAGCCCAGTAATTTTTTTTTTGGAAAGACACACATTTATCAGACTTTTATTATTCAGTAACACTGGAAGGTTTTTGTCTTCTGCGATAAAGATGCCATTTGGTAGATTCATGTTGGACAATAAAACAAAAAAGACTTCGGTGTACAGTGTCACAGCAAAATTTAATAGTGATATGCAGTTATCCATGGGCAAGGTGTAAGAAATGTTAAATATGTTGCCTCTGAATGCAAATCTAACTGCAAACTTTGCAAAGAGCTGTTTTAAAGACTGTTGGAAAACTGCAAATATGAAGAAATCACCTTGGTTTGAAAAATAGTTTTCCAAAATTTTCAAGAAAAATTATCCAAGTGTGTGATTGATCTCTGTAGTCTGGCTCTATACAGTATTGCTGACTTTTTAACACTACCCAGCTCTTGATCCTACTGAAAAATACATCGTTTCTGTTTAAGGATGTCTCACCCCGAGACTCCCTTGCAGAAAAAATAGCATCCAGCCACCAGTTGTTTTCCGCCCTCTCTCTATCTGTCTGCATGATAACGCTGGAGGACACATGTTCCATAGTCAGAGGCTCTCATTCCTTATCTGCTGGGAGCTTGCTGTTGTTCACTGAGAAAACCTTGGGAGAGGAGCAGAAGTATGATAGCTCTTGGTCCGGTGCCACTTCCACTATCACTGAGAATATGTCTGCGTAACCTTAGGAGGGCCATAGAAGGCCACCATCTGTCCTGAGAAAAGAAAACTAGAAGAAAAAGCATAAAGTGAAACATTATTGGACGATTGCTCCAGCAAAGGGCCTTTTGATCAAAGTACTGTACTGTACATGTACATTTGAAGAGGTCCAGGCTTTAGGGCTTTATTTACATAAGGCTTAGATTAGGAGTATGTTAAAAGTCAAAGCACACAAAGATGATCCATTTCTGTTTTTGACTCACTGCACATAAAGCCAGTGTCATGGAGGGGGGAAGCGATATGATGTCTCCAAACTCTGCAGAAACAGCTAAAGATGTAGGATTCAGAACACGTCACCAAGTGTTGATGATTAAAAAATGTATGAAATAATTAATGTATTAATAATTAATTAATCATTCAATCCATCCATTTTCTTTCGCTTATCCAACTCAGGGTCGCGGGGGGGCTGGAGCCTATCCCAGCTGCTATAGGGCGAGAGGTAGGGTACACCCTGGACAGGTCGCCAGTCTGTCACAGGGCTCCAAGTAGATTGTATCAGTGCTTTTTCTATTACCCACAAGACAATTTACACAAAATGTGAGGAACGTGACAAGAATATTTTCCTTGCCTTCAGAAACAGTGGCTGATATCAAAGGCATATCATTTCCTTCTTCATTTTTGTTTTAACCAGAAGGGTTCATGTGAACAAGTGCTCCAAAACATCTTTGTGCAACATGTGTTTGTAATACTGTCCAGTTCTGGGCATTGGGCAATGAAGGAAAGAATAAGGAAAATACAATCTGATCTACACACAACAAGGCCATAAATCAAAAAGGCTTTTTTTGTCGGAATAAAAAAAAAAAAAAAAATTCCATCAATTTGACGTGACTGACATCACTACTCCTGATGTTAGCGTTTCTCACTTTGCTAGAAGCCATATTGTTTCCCTTTTGTTTTGCCATGGTTTTGTATCATTCACTAGCGCTCTGGCTCTCAACTGAAATCGAAACCTCCCTTTTCAAAGAGGCCACAGAGATTTACTTTCCAATTAAGCTGTTCCTTTTTGTTGTTTTTTTTAGCAGATGACACATCCGTTTTCCATTACCTTACTCCACAGCATCCCTAATTGGACAAAAGACACTGTGCCCGCAAGTCAGGAATATGATGTCACATGGCTCCATAACATCCTAAACATGACAAGATGGCGTTCACAGACATGTGTTCCGCTGGCGAACACATGTCTGCAAAGGACCCTTTCATTTGTTATGTTTTTGGCCTGTTTTTGCGGCTCTAATCAGTTGAAGACATTAGAGTTCAGCCGTGTAAACAGACAGTGAGGTGTTGTGTAAATGTTATGCTCTGTGTGACACACCTCACACCATGTGTTGTGTTATTAGATCTGAATTAATTATGGTAAGAGCCTATGAAGCATAAACGCCCTTTGTTGTAATGACAGGGCGGTTTGTTTTCATTTGGACAGTGAATTATTCCCCCAGTAAGAAATGTTCAATATTGGTTACAGTGCAGAGCACTTTGAAGTTAAACTATCACCCTGTTCTCAGTATCTGGGAGTCCGCCTGTCTGTCTGCTAGTGGGAAAAGTGATAAATAGAGACAGACAGCAGGACTGCTGACTGCAGCAGGAGAAAATGGGTCTGAGTAGAACAGGGCCCTGCTGGGCTGTGTACAGCAGGAGCGGGGTTAATAGGTGAACACACAGCCCGCTTTTACCTCTGGCCCAGAAGGCCGTTAATGTGCGTTTTACTCTACAACATGGCTGACAGTACAGTACAGTATGACGACAGTGACGACTGAGATAATCCCTCGTCGGTGCGATTGATCTGGAGAGGCATGGCAGACAGCTCCAGCTGGAGATCAAAGGAAAGCCTCTCCTGTGCAGAAGAAGGGGGAGGGCTCGGAGGTGCGTCCCACCCCCGTCCACCAACGCCAGATGTTCTCCGCTCTCTGTGTCCCATCATGCTTGATAATTGCACAGCGCACCGTAGGCTCCGTCCATACCCTCTTGACATAAAAGTAAAGTGCCTGGCGGGGTGCTGGGCTCGGCGGAGCTTTGAATTCGTCCTGGATACGGCAGTTACGCAGGCTTCAGTCCCAGAGAGACCCTGCGTGGTCCACAGGTCCACAGGCTAAAGGGGAATGATCCTCAGCCAATTATAGATCTACAGACTGGCAGGTGGTGGGACTGGTGGTTTGAGTGCTCACGTGCATGTTGACGCCATGTGCAAGCTCTCCTTTCCCAGTTGTGTCTTTGCACGTGAAAGTCCAGCTAGGTTGCATGCTCATCCCTCCTTGTTACAGCGTGAGTCACCACCACCACCACTGTTGGCCCTGGGGGCCTGTTCCACTGGCACCAGCCCTCCTCACTGTGTTGCCATCATTATAGGTGTCCCAGAGAGTCGTGGGGGCTGAAATTAGGGCGTGCAGGGACAGATAATGACAAGGTAGACATGCTGCAGACATGACACTAGCTTTTAGCGAGGCAAAGTGGCTCCATCTGTCCAGAGTCAGTCCCATGTCTCCACAGCCATTATTTTCCAACACCCCCACTATCACCACCTTCTGGTCAGTGAACCCCAATGAGAGGCTCCTCTTGCTGGGCTGTCGAGGTAAGTCAGGTGCCTCCTCTGTCTGTCCTCCAGGGGCCAGATGGGAGAGATAAATGGCTCCAGGCTGCAGGTGGTGCATCAGCTGCACACACTCAGCTCTTACTATCTCTTACCATCACTGGCTTTTCTATCATCACCAACCATGGGCTGATCCAGACAGCATCTTCCTCCCCTCTGCCTTTAACCTCAGTGCACCTGTGCTACTGAGAATAAACCCTGCACTTGTTTTTATTTGTTCATTCATAAAAGCTCTGGTTTATCTCAGACAGGGTGGTGGTGTGTGTGTGTGTGCGGGGGAGTTGAAGTGTGTTGCTTGAACAGTAAGACTATTGAAACTTTTAGTGAATGAATCCAGATGTGATTTGATGGTGAGGCAGCTGTTTGGGGTTCCCTGTGGTGAAAAGAATTTTTTTCGTCAGTTTTCAAGAGATTTGATCTCTCGAAAACTAGTAACTCTTGTAATGCTTAAAATTACTCGTAGCCCATAATTCTGACATGTAGCCAGCTAATTCTGAAATTACACGCAATAGTGAAAATACTGAACACTACACAGTGTACCTCCTGCAGTCCTGCCATGTACCCACCTAGAACACATACCCATTACTCAAATGTCGATAAAGTCCACCTACAGCGTGGGCAGGATATGTTTACCTAACATACAGTGCTCTGTTTTGATTTTCCCCATATTGCCCCGCATTGTTTCCAAACTCCAGTTTCCCCTGGGTCACGTACCCTGTTAAATCACTAACAGAGGCCATAAACACAACCTGTCTCCTATCCAGAGAGAGAGAGAGAGAGAGCGAAAGAGAGAGGAGTCAATGGAAGCTCGCTAAACTGTTTTCTGCCAGCTCTTGGCAGGTTCCTCCCTTCTAAGTCATGAATGAACACTAATATAATATAGAAACTATGCAATGCCCCTCCCATTGCTCCCACCTACCACCGTTTTTTGCTGCAAGGTTGGCCCTGGAGCCTCTTTGACACGCAGAGGTGTGAGGGAGCTAAGCAGGAGCCGGCAGCTGGAGACGGACCGTAAGGCTCCCGTCTCCTCAGAGATCCCTCGGAAGCTTTGATGGCGTTTCGATGTTAATGCTCTGAGCGCAGCCGGCAGGCGCTGTAAAAGGGAGTCATTGTGCAGGGTTGCTCTGGCCCGTGTGTGGTGTAATGCAGAAAGGAGGTATATGATCAGCAGCGTGTCCCTGTGGTTAACATTCAAGATTAAATGATATACGGTCATAAAACACCTGTGGGGAAATTCTAAACATATTATGTATACTGTGGGGAGGACAAATGTTAGAAACATCTCGGTTTTTGCCTTGACATGTGAACGAGGAAAACAAAGATTTTGCCTCACAATGTCAAAGGTGTGCGCCTTTATGTCCTTTTTTGAGCATCACATGGTATGCTGTGCTATTATTTGTGTGCTTTTGATTGACCAACAGTTTGGGTTTTATCCCTTTCTGTTGCTCTGGCATGCTCTTGACAGCACCTGATGTTTTTTGCATTTTCGTGTGGAGGGAGATATTTTTCAAAATGAACTCTGAGAAATCTGCTTTTGAAAAAAATACCCGTATACGTGCGGACGTAGCCTAAAATTCTGTGATTTTAGCATAATTCTTCCAATACATCTCATGTCTGAAACAAATACCTTCCATAGACTGTATATAAAAGATGGACACAGTCAGAGGCCAACACCCATTGGTCTGTGAAGTACCGTCTTGAAGCTACAACATCAGCAGCCACTATGTTAGGTTTGTTTGTTTGTTTGTTTTTGGAGTCAGAAGTAGTCATATTTGGACACGAAGTGCTACATCGTCAACTAACGCTAGCAAGCTGGGTTAGCGAGCCACATCCATCGACTGCATGGCTGCATTGCGCAAAGACACCTGCTACTTAGCACAGACATACAAATGAAATACTAGAATGTCACTCATTAAAACTGGAGCACAAAACATATCTCAGATGGGCTATTAATACAATTAACCACACACCTAGCCTGGCAGGTAACTGCATGAAAAATGCTCCCGACAGCATCAGAATCACAAATATAGTGGAGAGTTCCCGTGCAGTCACTCGAAATAGCAGAGGTAAGGCCTAGCAGACAGCTACTGGGTAAAGCTGCCACCGTCAGGACCCACCTGTCAGTTGAAGTCACCTCACCCCTTTGAAAAGGTTACATTTAAAAATCATCCCTGGTATAGTTGTCCCAAAGGGAATGAATTCTTCTCTCGTTTTCACATGACATGCTTAGGTATTGCCATACCAACATCAGCCACATAAATTCCATTATTTGTCATTGAAGATTTATGCAAACGAATTGCATAACGCACTATTTGCATATTTAAACATTAATTATAAAACAAACTTGTAATAGCAAAAATAAATGTCTTTAATTTAAGTAATAAACTGGGGAAAAATAATTTTATTAGATATTTATTAGTTAAAAATATCAATAACTAAAATATATCAGTCTCCAAGTGATTTCTTTCCTCATATCTCAGCCAAAAATGTCCACTTAGGACAGTAGAAACTGTACACCTGTCTACATTTTATTTTTACAGAGTCGTTTGTTAGAAAATCTTTTATAGCTGATTAGACCATTTTATTCTAAAAACAAGCCAGCTATTCATCTTTTTCAGCTGCCATTTTCTGACAGCTCCATTTAAAACCTTTTCAACCTCAGTTTATCTCATGTTCATATTTTTGAAACATTTACAAAACAAGAAACATTTCTGCTGATGCACAGTAAGTAATCCACTGGGGACGTTTTGTAGTTTTTACCCTATTTAACATGAGTCACAGCCTCATTGTTATTCTTGTCGCTGGTTTAGATACAGCATGGGAAAAACTTCCTTATATCCATCCATTTTCTTTCGCTCATCCAATTCAGGGTTGCAGTTGGACTGCAGCATATCCCAGCTGTCATAGGGCGACAGGCAGTGTACGCCCTGGACAGGTCACCAATCTAACACAGAGAGACAGACAGCCATTCACACCCACGACCAGTTTAGAATTACCAGTTAAAACATACATGTGTTTGGACTGTGGGAGGAAGCCGGAGTACCCGGAGAGAACCCACGCAGGCACGGGGAGAACATGCAAAAAAGTCTGACTACTTTTACTTCTACTTTACCATTGCTCATATTGATTACAGTCAGCTAAATATTTATCATTTATGAGTAGCTGTTTAATCCATAATCTGCTTAGTTTTCTGCTTTACCCATTCAGCCTCTAATTGCTACTCCCCTGATGTAGAATCTCAGCTTTTGGATGAATTGTGATGAATGTGGTCCAAATATTTACGTTCCCCTCAGAGTGACTTACATTCACTTTGGTAATCTTCTGACTTTGCATCTGGAGCCATCGTCAGGTGAATATTTTATGTTAATACTGTGGTTAATGATGGAATACTGTGGAAGAAATTGGGACAGGTGGACATTTCTTATACTGTACTGGTTATTAGCATTATTTAGACCAAGTTAAGAGACACGGTATATGAACACACCTGTAACTGGTACTTTTAGCAAGTAAATGTTCAAAACATAAAAGCATATTTTAGGGACAGATGTTCATTAAAATTTTGGTTTCCAATTACATTTTGACAGGTAAAAATGTTGTTTTTGATTAAAGTCAGTGAAGCTACACTCAGACTGAAAAATAGCATCAATACCATAGTTGGACATCACTGGATTATATATAGTAGAGATTGTTGTTAAAGTTATTAGTTTAACAGAAGTTGCAATTACAGATTCCATGTCTGAAAAGAGTTCAGTATCTATATTCTTTGTTTGTGCAAAGCCGCCTCCTTTTTGATCCCCCCCCCCCAAAAAAAAAAAAGGGGCACGGTTTTTTTTCCGCGCTTTTCTTTGTG